>JANHFT010001946.1:144771-155657 GCA_032467955.1 Pseudoxenodon macrops | reverse complement strand
ATTCGTTACTACCTTTATATACAACTGAAGTCAAACTGAACCTTCAGTTTCTAAGAATGATTCGGGAGGTAAGTTGATAGGCTAAGAAAATCTAATGGGTGCTAAGGAAAATGTCACATCATGCAATGATGGGCATAATGAAAACAGCTCAACTGGCAGATTTTATATAATTGAATAATAACATTCACAATATGTCCATATTTGATGTGATGGCTGCGTGTTCCATTACTTCCTATGTTAAAAAGGAGACTCATATCCGGGGATAAAGTCTTCGTATTCTTTTCCGTGTAGGCAGAGTTTTCAAAATTCACAATTAAACCAAGGACACAGCTTCTGTGAAGATACTCACAGGTCCTGCTTGCAACTGATGGAGAGGAGATTTTCCTTGATGCCCAAATAACAAAATATAAAAAAAATATGGATGGTTTCTTGCATGAGACAATTTTGATGATCAACTGAAGGAACAACAAATTGGAAAACTGCTTAGAAGAATCTTAGAGTGTCTTTCTTGGTTTCTGGAACCTGGCATGCTCGCTGTATTATGAAAACTCAGAAAATGACCTCAGGTGGTCCTTGAGTTACAATGGTTTGTTTAGTGACCATTCGAAGCACTGAGGAAAATGACATGACCGTTTTTCACTCTTACGACCGTTGCCGCATCCCCAGGGTCGCGTGATCAAAATTCAGACTCATGGACTCATATTTATGACGGCTGCAGTGTCCCAGAGTCACAGGATCCTCTTTTGCAACCTTCTGACAAGCCAAAACAACAAGGAAACCAGATTCACTTAACAACTGGGTTACTAATTTAACAACAACTGCAGTGATTCACTTAGCAACGGTGACAAGAAAGGTCATAAAATGGGGCAAAACTCACTTAACAAATGTCTCGCTTAGCAGCAGAAATTTTGGGCTCAATTGCAGTGGTAATTTGAGGACTACCTGTACTATCCTTACTTATTTGGGCTGTTGTGTTGTTGTGTGTTGAACGTAATCACTGACTAGTGTGTGTTGAACGAACATAACCATTGACTACTCCAGAGATGGGTTCCTACTGGTTCGGACGGGTTCTATAGAGTAGGTAGTAAGCCGCTGGTGATGTCATGGAACCGGTTCTGGTCCGTGGATGCCGCCATCTTTTTTTTATTTTATCCCAGATTTTTTTCTTCTGCGCATGCACAGAAGCCGAGTTTCCAGCACTGCGCATGTGTTGCCATCTTGTTTTTATCCTTTTTTGGGGGATTGTTTTTGTACTGCGCATGCACGCATGTGCAAAGCAGCTGCGTGCCCGCACAGTGTGGGAGGAAGCAAACCAGCGGCGAGGTAAGTTAGAACCCACCTCTGTCTATGTCCCAATATATATCTGCTACAAAGGTCAGTTGTGCTTGGACAGTAAAAGATGATCATTTAAGTTCTGATAGAAGATTACAAAGGTTTCTTCCCTGAAAGTCCAAAGGATTTAGTATATGAACACAAGGTATTAACTAACCTTAGAAACAACTAATCAATTCACAGCTGAAGATATGGAAAACATTTGCAGCTGAGAATAAAACCATCAGGAAACTGACTCTTTTCTTTCAAAACAGAGATCTGTTCTTCAAAAAATAGCTTTCTCAGTTAAAACTAAAAATAGTAAAAGGAAGGTATCTATGAAATTTAGTGTTTTTACTAATAGAAAAAGGATATTAAACCATGACCTCTACAGATATTTTTGTAGTCACTGTAGTGCAATGTTTTAAAAGTCATGGACTGAGGCCAGCCAACATGTTCTTCTCCCTCAATGATTATTTTTAGTGCTGACTGGCAGAGACTTATGCAACACTACTGTGAAGACTTCTTGGTTGAATATCTCAGTTTCTACATACATGAAAGTACTGTGGGATTACATCTGACAACATTTATGTGCATATTTATTACATCTGTGTGCTACTGAATCCATTCAGAATTACGGTGTCTTACAGTTAAAAAAACAATATGGTGAAAAGGGGAGAATTTCACCTCCTAGAATGAAGTTACATTTATTTGTTCAATTTACATTTCATGTTTTTAAATAATTAATTGTTTCTAAGGACAGGTAAGAGAAAAGACTTGTCTTAGATTGAAAAGGATGGAAAAGATGTATGGCCCTCCAATAACAAGTCCATATATTTTAGGCCCTTCCCTTTATCCCTATGCAACTTTCAACTAGCTAAAGTCAAATCTGTTCAAAATTATGCATTTATACTGTAATCTGGAACTATAAAACTTCAAAATGGATTATCTATTCCATGTACCATCAACAAAGGCCAATTCATTCATCAACTACTTTTGTCTCTAAAGGGAATCTAAATTATCTGATATATAAAAATCCATCTATATCAATATTCATGCTGGCTTAAGAGTCTGTACAGGCCTCATATCTGCTTGAAATGCTTAAATAAATAAAAGACATGGATCATACTGAACCATTAATACTTATTACAAGACTAGCTCAATAGCAATTTTGTATTTTTCAATTAATTACAGCCTATTCCTGTAATCACATGTTAGCTTTCATCAATTCAGATTCACAGAACATTGCATTTGTTCCATGAAAGGAAATCTGTTCTGATTTCAACATCCAAAAATCAGAAAAAGTTCCTCAAATTACATCAAAAGGATGGAAGGGAAAGGAAGGAAGGAGGAGGATACAAATTGCACTTATTCTGCCTCAGGCAACACATTATTTATAGTTCACCTCCCATGAGTGATCATTACAAGCAAAATAGGAGGAAAATTACAACCATTAGACATTAGTTCAAGTTTGTGTCTCAGGACAATTAGATAAATAAGTAAAAAGATTCTGTAAGTAATGGAAATGTCATGCATGGCACTCTGGTATACTTGGCACACAAACCTGTAACAGTAGCAAAACAAGCTCTAACATAACTTTAACAAATTAATCTATAGTTATGTTACCTGTATTTTCACGGACCATTGCAAATATCAATAATGAATTATGCATTTTTATTTGGGGAAGGGCATCTTCTGAATAGCAAATAACACTGAAACCCAATATACCCAAAGCACATGACCTGTGAAATCATAGTATAGATTTCTCAGTAACCATTCTCAGAATTAGGCAGTGGGAGGGCAAGTAGGTATTAATGCAGACAACCCTCCTGGATGGAACTTTTCCAGTTCTGAAATTTAGTGCCTAATAATCCATTAGCTTAGTGTTCTTGAGCCGTATTGGAGCTTTAACTTGTCCAAAGCAGTTCTAACATTTTATCTATAAATAAGCATGCTTTGATGACCAAAACAACTCTCCAAATTCTATAAACTCTGATCAGAAGTAGGATTGTGGGTTACTTGCAGGTAATTAAAAAAAAAAGATCAAATCATAATTTGTATATTATAATTGTTCAGAGAACTTCCACATCAAATTGAAAAACTGGTTCAAATTGAAATGATAAAAACACTGGATTTCCATTTCCATTAAGACAACTAAAATATGCTTCAAGAGATGTTTCACTGTCTGCAAAATAGAAATACAATTCATTTTACATAAACAGTACCTACTATCCATCAATTCCCAAGGAGATAAAGTCCTTTTACATAAAACAGTGACCATTCTCCTTTCTGCATTTTTCAGAATTAAGAGTTTATGCATAACAATCTTAACTCATGTCTTTACCACACCCCTTTAGCAAACCAATCATTTGATTACTATCAAGAGATACTTGAGGAACTTTAAATGGCTAAGGGAGTAACCTGATCATCATTACAAAGCCACTGTGCGTCCCAGTGCCAAATTACTATATTCCATCACAGTGATCTTTTGCCCAGGATTCTCTCTATTAAGTATAAAATTGTACATATTTCATAACATCAGGAATGTTGGCTTCATGGAGCTGATGAACAGAACTATAGGAGCAGAAAATTTAGCTGTAAGCATGCCTGGAATTTTTTTTTTAATAATGTAATAATTTATACTTGTATTAGCCCAATCTACTTTTCCTAAGAAAAAATATGTCATGTTAGTTTAAAGTCTTCTTGGTAGTCTAGGCCAATCTTCCCCTGAAGGTCACTCAGGAAAAAAAAACCTCCCTTCAATAACTTGTTCAAAGGCTGAACTATTAAAAATATATTTTTCCTTGGCTCCTAACATAGGTTTTAGATCTCAAAAACTATGACTTATTAGTTAACATATGGCAATATTATTCATAACTTTTGTACAGGCTTTTTGACAACAGGTTGTCTGGGCAGTCCACAAGTATAAAATAAAGAAGCACCATAAAAGAAATAAGTTTAAAATCAAAATCAGTTTCACACGATGGCTACAGATAAACCACCTAAACACAGGGGTTTTCAGTTCAAAATGCTAATCTGAAGCATACACGCAAAAGTCATTGTAATCAAAATGACTTTACGAAAAGCACTGCTCATCTGCTTTAGGTAGGGACACTCCATTTTATGATGTTTCCACCAAGAAAGTCTTATTTTTCATTGCTATCAATCTCACTTCATTGGAAGGTGGAGAAAATTGGAGCAAAACCTCTGAAAAGAATCTCAAGGATACATTGAACCCTGATCTCAAGCTATAAAAGCTATCCTATATTTGTTTAGAATTTCTTACTCAAGCTCTATGTCTGACAGATGCTAGAAAGACAGGTAATCCTCAATTTACAACAGTTCATTTAGTGACTGTTCGAACTTTCCATGGCACTAAAAGAAGTGACTGTTTTTTCCACACTTATGACTGTTGCAGCATCCCCCTGGTCACATGATCAAAATTCAGACACTTAGCAAATGACTCACATGTATGTCAGCTGCAGTGTCCTGGCTTCATGTGATCACCTTTTGCTAGCTTCTGACAAGCAAAGTCAACTGGAAAGCCAGATTCACTTAACCGCGTTACTAACTTAACTGATTCACAAAACAGTTGTGGGAAGAAAGAAACAGTTGTAAAATGGGACAAAACTCACTTAACAAAAGTCTCAACCCAGCAATAATTTTTTTAGGCTCAATTATGGCTGTAAATCCAGGACTACCTGTAAAAGCATTTTAAGGTAAATGGACAGACTCTCTTTACCTAATTTAAAATAATAAATAAAACGGATATATCAATGGATAAATTTTAAAAGTGATATATCATTGGCTTAAAAGCACTTTTTTCCCCTGAACATAATATTTAATGCTGGCTCAGTTGAATAGATGTTGTAAAAAAGGAAATGTTATAACTGCCTAAGAAATAACTGTTATTCCTTGGACATGACACTTAAAAGGAAGATCACTGGATGACAGTATGCCATTGACTATTCCCTATAAAAGCCATGTCAGATTCTGCAAATCCGAAGATCTACTCCTGAATTAAGGAAACAAACAAGATATAATCCTGAACTTTAATATGACTGAACCACAAATTCTTATTGCCCAGTAATTCAGAGGACAGTGACATTGGAATCATACAATTCTCAGCTATGTCTTTTGGCCATGTAGCAATTGCTCTGATTTGTCAACATTTAAATCATTACCAGTTTTGAACACTGGCTACTTAATTACAAAACACTGCAATTAGAGTAATCTCAGATGGACAGTGTTGAAGATACAAAAAAAGTATTGGAAATGTTATGGTGACTTAGAACATTTTTATTCTATTTAAAATGAGTTTTGAGGAGAATCCTGAAAATATTTTAAAATATTCTTTGATAACAAGAGATAGAAACGAATTGGAATTGCTTAAAATTGAGAATTATAAGAATGATCTTGAACGAATAGGAGAATAGAGAATGAATAGAGCAAGGGTGGGTTCTACTTACCTTTCCTACCAGTTCTGGTCGTGATGTGTTTTGTATGCGCTCACTCTTTGCACTTGTGTGCCCCGATCACATCCGGGTATTGCCTCAAAAATAATCCTCTGAGCATGCGCAGAGGGGTATTTTCAAGTCAATTTCAGCCAGGAGGACTAATTTCCTCCTGGATAACCGGCTCAGGAGCGTGGCCAGTTGGCCATCGCTGCCAGTTCGGCGAGCGGAGACAAATCTCCGCTAATGGTTCTATAGAACTGAACTGGCAGCAACCCACCTCTGGAATAGAGTATCATTCAGGAACTGCAAATATTCTTTCCCCCTTAATTTTTAAGGTGAGATTCTTATTTAAGAATCAATTAAGAAATAACAGCAATATGTCCAGACTCCAGAATGTGTAATTTACTAACTAAAAGGGAAACTTTAAGACTTCTAGGGACACATAAGTGCTTGCTTAGTTTTTAATTTAGTTTTAGTTTTTAATTTATACAAGGAGTGGGATTAAGTCACATGCAGTAGACTTACAGACTCATAAGAATCTTACACCACACTTTGTGAAAGAGTTCAGTCTTACCTGTACAATATCCAGCACCATCCCAGCAGCTACTGTTCCAAACCCTGCCAGCAGGAATGGAAAAAGGACTTGTAGACCAATAGAAAAAGAAGTCTCTTTGAGAGGAGAGGTTGATTCTGGACCCCGGCCTGTACTAGTATCATCACTTTCAGTAGCTTGACTGCCATTTTCCAACAGGGCATCCTCTTCACGCACCCCTTTTGCATTGGCTCGGGATTCTATCACCACCACTTCCATGCCTCCTCCTCCTTCTTGTTCTAAAAAATCAGAAGACTCAACAAGATGTTCTCGATCAGGGCTGGATAGACAGTCTATAGGCCCAGCCACAATGGGCAGCACCACTCCATTGGCATGATGAGCCTCTTTTAGTTCCATCTTAGATGTTATGTTGAACAATTATGTAGTTCTTCTTTATGTAGCACTGAAGGCAACTGTTAGGACAACAGACTTCTGTTTGGGGGTTAAGCTGATATGGCTTTTGGCACATAGAAGCCAAATCCCCCAACTCTAGTATTCTGTCCTTAATTGAAAGGTTGGCACCCCTAAGAAAAACCCCCATCAAGCACAATTCAGAACTGTTAGTTGCCAGACACAGAGCCAGCAGAGAAACTACAATAGTTTCCAATCAAATCAAATCCACTCCGGTTCACCTTTGTTGTAATTTAACCTCCAGTAAGAAATATCCAGCACACTTAAAACACAATATAAAACGCCCAGATTATTGATTTCTTTGGTCTGTAATTTTCCAGAACATAATCCAAAGTGGTATGCTGATTTCAGGTTCTGTTTCACCGTGACTCCTAGGAACAGTTCAACTGCTCTTCAGAGTGGAGAAAAGAGATCCTTCACTTCAGTAAGGCACGTTGTATAATAGTCTTTAAAAACAGCATGAAATGAATTTGGATCCAAGCTTTTACAAAAACAACAAGATTAATAGAATAAAATCTGAATTCAGCTTTGTAGTCAGTTTCTACAATTGAGACGTTTGAAGAAAAAAATCAGAGTCTTATTTTACCTCTTTTCTAGAATGGAGACTGCTAGTTCTATAAGAGCTGACATGCTGTTAAGTGACTCTAGGTGATTATGAAAGGCTTGGTTAACATCTTGCCGACTCCCAACTCCAAGTTCATGTTCTTGTAGGACAACGAGGTTATTGGTTGCCTGTAAGAAGAGCCGCCCTTTTCTCTGAAAGGATATCTTGCACTTTACAACCCACGGCAATTAAGATTTTTATTTAAAGCAGCATGAAGTCCCTGGATAGGCTTACACTGCAAGCTTCTCCAATGTTAGCAATGACAAAGTATTTCATAGGCTCTTCAAGGATCACGCTGGTCTCACCTTAAATATAGAAAAATGGAAAAGACATAATGTATTTTTCAACAACTGTAGAAAAACTGTTTCATTTTGTTCTTCCTTCCTGTGTATTAGCTTTACTTTCCCTTTGCTAGTAAAAAGCAAAAAAACGTATATGCACACGTATGGCAATATAACAGCAGCTGGAAAGGAAAAGGGTCATGTTTCCACTGTCACTATCACATCTGCCCAGCCCCTACTTCTCTCTCTTATGTTAAATGTCATTTAAGATAGTCATAGATATGTGTCACAGGACGTATTGCATAAATGTATTTCATGCAGAGGATGAGACTATTATATTATTTGTTGTTAGTGACCTAGTATAAACTTCAGTCAATGAATATTGTTGAAGTTGTAGGTAGCAGATAAGCTACATCTTATGTAGCATTTTGGGGACATGAAGCCAACCGCTGAGAGTTTTTCTCTGGAATAAGTATAGAAGTAGGGAAACTTACAGCAGAAACATGAATGTGTTAATGTATGTACATTACTGCCCTCTGCTGTGCTGTGTGTTTTATGCTTTTTACTCCAACAGCTAACAGTGCAATTGTGAACAAATTTTGTTTTAGAGCATAAGTTCCACCTTCCGTTTTCTGACTCTGGTTACAAACACTCTAATTCATATTTTATTGAATTAACCCTATCTCATATGCTCATACAACACACTAAAACATAGATTGGCCACACTAGAAAGGTTGTACCCAAGTTTTACACTGCAATATACTCAGCCACAAATTATCCAACCTCATTTTTGATCAACACGTGCACATACCCTGCTATTACCTAAAAGATCTAACCCATCCCACCATTGTGTTTTGTGGCTTAGTATGCTATATTAATTCATCCATAACAGTGACTAAATCATGATTAAGCTAATGTGATTTAGTGCACTATGTAAAGACAGCCAGAGTTTCAGTATATCAAGAGGGCCAGGTAAGAGTTTCCTTGAGCTTTAGTTCCCCAACATCTCATGCACTTCCCCAAATTCTTACACAATTTACTGAATAAATTTAATGAGCTAGTTTTATTCATATACAAGGAATCCTACAGGTAACGTCACTTCAACACACCATATCTCAACATCTTTTTAACTGCTTTACACTAAATTCTAAAAGTAATTATATTGTCATTAGGTAGGTAATTTTGTTATGTGATTTCTGGAATCATTCTGAATAGTTTTTTTAAACCCATTGAACATTAACCAGCTATATTGGCTGGTCAACCAGCTACTCCCACTGGTCCATGAACATAATATTTTTGTATTAAATTTTGAAACTGCCAAGTTTCCTTATTTTCTATTTGCAGTTGGCATTATTGATTTATGAAATAAAAAAAGCAAAAAAACTGGAAACTTGCCATGCTAGTATAAGCAATAAATAACATGCTTTTGAAAGAGAGCCTTCAAGAGACTTTAAATGCAAAGCTGAAAGTTCATGTACAAGGAATGAACACTGGGCAGACACTTGCTCTCAGACAGCTATGTAAGCCAACTTTATATTCAAAGAAAGTTGGAATGTACTATCTTCACCTAGGCTTTTAAGTGAGGGAGAGTCAAAACCCCACTTTATCGTGCTTGCCATCTTTTCCCTTAATATATTTTATTTTATTATAATTGATTGTTGCAGTCGCCCAGAGATGTGTAGCATACACATTTAATAAATTATTATGTATGAATTAGGCATTGGCTTCTTAATCATTGTTACATGAAATAAAGATAACCTAATATGGTACCATCAAGTTTCACAAATACTTTCTGAGAGTGATATTCTGTCTTATCTCAATACATCTCATTTCCTTCCTCTCTTAGTATCTTTTAGCAGATCACATCCTGGAGATCCATCCACAGACCCTTGATATTTGTGATGACCTTACATCCTCCTTCAGAAAGTTAGATTTACTTAATGCATAATTTAGTTAGAAACATCCCTTAATGCTCCTTGTGACACTCTAATCCATATTGTCAGCATCCTATCAGGCAATCCAGGGAAAGATCCCAGTTACTCTAAACACACATCCTAACTTGCTTATCCCTTCCCTTTCCCTCTGCCATCAACAAAACCTCACCTTCCCCAAAGAACTGCACCCCTATAAGTGATACCCACAAGCGACTGTAATCCTCCCGAAGACGACAAGAGCCATTTACTTTTATGGTGACTCCATTTCTTTAACCAGCATCTACAGCCATTATCCAAAATAAATCAAGCTCCCTAGCTGGTCTCCCCCACCGAAACACAAGTCTTGGGAAGATGACTGAGGAAAAAGAGAGGCAAGCAGGAAGACGGAAAAAAGCCCACCACTGAATAAGTACCTACAATCCCCTTCCCACTGCTTTATACTTTTCAAGCCTCTTCTGGAAACTGCATCTTTACTCCACCGCTTACTACCTAGCTTTAGTTCCACTTGAGCAGCGAATGAGACCTACCTGCATCCCAATTCGGCTTCCCGATTCCACTTCTGGATTCCGCTATCCAAGCTTCCCCCTCGCTCACCTCTCCCTACAACCGCTGGCTTACAATTAAAGCTGGGACCGAGAAGCCGCTGCTCCGAGCTGAGCAAGAGGGGCGGAGGGGCGGGTTAAATATAAACCCCTCCCACACTCGGTGGAATTGACAACACCCGCCTCCAATGGTTGTCCACCTGTTTACCGATTATTGGCTCTACACCGCTGACACGAACGACAATTCCGAACTGCTGGAGCGGATTGGTAGCAGTTCCAGCCAACCGCAGCAGGGGAGGAGGCGGGTTTTGCAGGACGCCTTCCCTTCTTGCCGTGAAGAGAGACGGAAAATGGGTTGCAAGGCTTGGCGGAGTGGGAGCCAATCACGTGTTGCCTGCGAATGCCGCGGCGTTCCTCTCCTGGGGGGTTTCGACAGCTGTTCGAAATGGGGTGTGCGAGGAACTGGCGCTTTAGGGAAAAGCACTTGAATAGCAGGCAATAGGTGGGGAAAGAGAGCGAAAAGCACTTGTCAATAGGAGGTCACGGAATAAAACAACTACTGCTTTAGATCGTAAGAGGGAGAATAACCTTTTAGAACAGCACAGAATAACAGTTTGGAAGGGACTTTTGTAGGTCATCTAGTCCAACCCCCCGCCGAAGCAGGAGACCTTACACCATTTCTGACAAGTGGCAGTCCAGTCTCTTCTTGAAAGCCTCCAGTGATGAAGCTCCCACAACTTCTGAAGGCAACTTC
>JANHFT010001946.1:126937-144671 GCA_032467955.1 Pseudoxenodon macrops | reverse complement strand
TCTTTTTTTAGAGTGTGGTGATCAAAACTGGATGCAGTATTCTAGGTGTGGTCTTACTAAGGCTATATAGAGTGGTATTAGTACCTCACTTGATTTTGATTGAATCCCTCTGTTAATGCAATTTAGTACTGCATTGTTTTTTTCACTTACCTACATCCCTGAAACTGGAAAACTAGCTCTTTAGGTAGAAAGGCTTTGTTCCCAGATAGACTAATTTTCTGTTCCCCAAAAAGGGAGTGTTGTCAGTATTTACATCACTCAGCAGGTTTGAATTTTTCAATCAGTAGCAGCACTTGGAAAACCTTATTAGGGCCCAAAAGCAGGCAGGATGGCATCATGTTAAGACTTGGATGGTAGACCACCAGGTAATTCCAGTGTTGTAAATTACTTGGGGGGGGATCATTAGGGAAAAAAGCAATGGCAAAGCACTCCTGTAAGGCTGCCAAAAAAAACATCATGATGTGGCTAGTAACTGGTCTTTCTGTTTACATTTGCAATCACTATAAAATGATTTGTTGTACCTTGAAATAAAATGGTCCAGTGTGCAAATGCTACTGTCATGTTGTAGCACATATACAACAAATCCTGGAACTCTTATTAAAAAAATAAATAAAGGCGTTAACTGCTAAAGGTACATATTTCCATTTAATTTCAAGGCGAAGGACTTCCAAGAAGAATTCTTAAAAATATAACCTGACAGCATTAATTAAATGACTTATGGAAAACCTTTCAAAACCTCCATCCCTGGTTGTTGTTTTTTAATAACTAGCTTCCTTCACCCTGCATATGCTAGAAGAAATAAGTAATAAACTCCTAGAGCTAAATAAATACTTTTACCTTATTATACAGTATTACTTTATGTATCGATAGGGTATCAGGACTTTGCAAACGTATTTTTAGATCAAATCTGATAGAGGAATTAGCTTCCTCCCTTTCCCCCTTCTTCCCCTATACTTAAAATAGCATTCTTTTCAAAGTAAAAATACAGTAGGTAAAGTTGATATCTTACCAGTTATTAACCGAATTGTAAAAACACCAAGGAATCATTGGGAGCCTGTCTAATAAAGATATGAAGATGTGTTTCTAAAGCTTAATTAAGGCTGTTCCTTATTTGCACAGTTACGATGCAGGTAGTCCTTGACTTGCAACCACAATTGAGCTCAAAGTTTTTGTTACTAAACAAGATAGTTGTTAAGTGACTTTTGCCCCATTTTAGGACCTTTCTGGCCATAGTTGTTAAATGAATCACTACGGTTATTATGTTAGTAGCATGGTTAAGTGAATCTAGCTTTCCCATTTACTTTGACCCTGGGCACTGCAACTGTCATAAATACATGCCAGTTGCCAACTGTCTGAATTTTGATCATGTGAACATGGGGATGATGCAACGGTCATAAATGTGAAAAACAATCATAAGTCACTTTATTCAGTGCCGTTGTAACTTTAATCATTAAGTGAATGTTTGTAAGTCGAAGACTACCTGTACTATTTTTCAGTGACTTTGGGAAGCAACAGTGATGCTACCTAAAGTTTGTTTTGATTACATTTCTTGCCAGATGAAATTACCGTAATGCAAGGTCCCATATTAGGTTTTCAGCCAAATCATTTACCTGACTCCTGTAAGGCTGTGCCTTAACTAGGACGTGTATCTTACTGCTATGTCTGCTTACTTGGAAGTAAGTCACATTTCTCTTACCTTAGCATACTTAAGGGTTCCATTTTAAGGTGTTTGAGCATCACATGCTAAGTTGTGGCAATGATTTACTGAAATAATCCAATTATTTTCATTGGCCTCATCTATTGAATCATAACTAATTGGATTGGATTGGTTAGTCCCCTCTTTTGTTTGCATTGGATGGTTTGTGTTCTGCCCAGATAATCTGTAAATTAGGGATTTACTGAGCATTTCTTTTAAAAATAAATAACACACACCGAGCCACAGACTAGCCAACCTCATTTTTGTTAGCTTGTGCAAACCCAGCCTATGGCTTTGTCTGCATGGAAGAACTGCACTGAGATTAATTTTTTCTCCTTATGTCTGCATAATACAGGGCTAGGAAAGTTAGTCCCTGCTCAAAAAGAAATGCTATTTGCAGCATTTACTCTGGACCTGTAGAGTGAATGGATTCCCTCTATGTGGAACTTCCAACCATATCCCTGCTGTTGGATTTCCCCTTTCTACAGTCAAAATGGCTTGCCACCATCTCCTTAAACCAATGTTTCGCAGACTTAGCAACTTTAAGATGTCTAGACTTCAATTCCCAGAATTCCATAGCCAGAAGTCCACACAACTTAAAGTTGCCATGGCTGAAAAACACTGTACATTTTTGTAAAAGTTAGATTTAAATTTTTTGTTTTTCTGAATTAGAGAACAAGTCAGGAAAAGAGAACATTGACTACCATAAATATATGGTATCAATGCCAAGGGAGAGAAAAAAGGCATTTTTAGCATTCAATTGTCTTATTTTGTTAAATATTTCTTATATAAAAGTTTGTACTGTTTGTAAGCCACCCACAGTTACCTTATCGGCAGGTTTGGTGGCATATAAACTTAATAAAAAGTCATTTTTCAGTGATAAGTTATAGTATTTTCGGGGAAAATAACTGAGGAAGTATTGCCTGATTTTTTTCTTTATGTTTTCACAAAATGGTTAGGAAAACTTGCTTTTTTGTTAAAAACAAGATATTCAAGAAGGGGGAATGATCCTACAGATCCTTCTTTCTTTACTACAGTCATGGAGCATAAGATGTCAAAATTTCCAGATACTTTTGAAAGCAGAAACTACTAATAGTCATTAACTTTTTTCAGTCAGATACCTGCTTTCACTGATTCCATATGCTAGATCAGTGATAGCGAACCTTTTCGGTATCAAGTGCCCAAACTGGAACACACATGTGTGCATGCGCACAACGGAGCCCCGGAAACTTGAAGACCAGCTGGCTGGTGCACATGTGTGTGCCGGTCACCTGGTCTTCGAGTTTCCGGAGCTCTGTCATACACGAAGATCAGCTGGCTGGTGCGCATGCCGGAAACCAGAAGAGTGGCTGGCGACCGCACGCATGCCCACAGAGGGAGCTCTGTGTGCCACCTCTGACATGTGTGCCATAGGTTCGCCATCACGGTACTAGATATTCTCACATAGATATTTCCATATTTCATCAGTACTGGGTAAATTTATAATAGGTTCTGGCACCTACCCAACTTTCGCTGATCTTGAAAGCCTAAGGAAGTTTGGATCGTACTTAGATGGAAAATCACCAGAAAATTGCGAAGTTGAAAAAATACCGTATCTCAGAAGATGGTAAGAGCAAACTATTTCCATTTGTTGCCAAGAAAACTACACAGGCATTATGGTAATGATGTATAAAATTTATCAATTCAAAAAGGGACATTTGAAGAACTCCATACCATGCCAAACATTTTTCCAAACCTATTCTATTCTAGAGGTAGTTCACAAGTTTTATGGAAGTAAATCCTAGAACCACTTCTGCTTTAGAGGACTTAATTGTAGAAATTACTGAATCATACCCAGAACAGGGTCCAAGATAGGGTTCAACAGGATCTAGAACCCTGAAAATGGAATGGTCCAGAATGTTCCACTACCAAATTTTGTCAACAAATTTTACATATCCTTACTTTATAGTAGGGCAATGCAGTGCTCAGTAGTTAAGACATTGGGCTTGTTGGCTAGAAAGCCAGAAGCCCAGCTTCAAGACCCGAGCGCCATACGATTCAGTGAGCTCCTGTCCTTGTTCCAGCTAGGCTGTCCTTGCCCTGGCCAACCTAGCAGTTCGAAAGCATGCAAATGTGAGTAGATAAATAGGTACCACTTTGGTGAGAAGTGCCACATGACCACGAAAGTGTCTTCGGATAGCGTTGGCTCCATGGTCTTGAAACAGAGATGAGCACTGCTCCCTATGGTCGGCAATGACTACTGGAGGAAAATACGAAGGGTCTCCTTTACGTTATAGTGGCATTTAGCCATTGCTATGGTGATATGAAACATCAATGTACATTCCTTCCTAATATTATGCATTGTATGCATTGCATAGTATGCATAAAGACTTATTATGCACAGTAAATATATCAGCATTTTTACTAATCAATTTTCTTCAATTTGGTGTCTCTCCTAATATGTCTTTTTTAGTATTTATAATTCCCAACTATGCTGGCTGAGTCTCATAAGATTTGTGTGAGACATTAAAATCCAAACATTATGGGGCAAAAAAACAGCCATTGGGATATCAGGAACGTTCTCTAAGTTTAACCTAATATTAGCCCACCTGTCTCTTTTTTGCACAAATAGGCTACACCTTTCTGTTTGTTACGGTGGGAACAAATTCATTTATTTACTTTATTTTTTATCCATCTTAATTACTTTATAAGTAATTTAGATTGTGAAACATACATAATCTTTCCACTGTTTTCTTCTCCTCTTATTTTCTCCACAGCAATAACCCTGTGAGGTGGGTGACTGATCCAAAGTTACCCAGCTGTCTTTCATGCCTAAGACAGTCTCCTGATTTCTAGGCCAGCTTCTTAACTGCTACACCAAATTGGCACTTCACCAAAATGTGTCATATTCATAAAGCACTGTAGTTAATAAATCTATACCACAGTTAACCTAGGGGGGAATATATTCCTATTATTAGCTGTCAAATATAGCCTGGATCTGCCTTTTTTTGGCCAAGCAGCCAGATTCAGTGAATGATTACATAGTCCTAGCAGTGATTAACCATTGGCCATCTAAAGTGTAGCTTTGGATGAACTTTCCTAAACTTCAAATGTGCAAATAGATCTGTGTTACCTGTACTTTTTGTCTGGATTACATATACTGTATCTTGTTTAACTATACATTATTGGCTGAATCATAATATAAGGGGGGAAAAAACCATATATAAACCCATGGTTTACAGATGACAATGGCTGCGTTCACACAACATGTAAGTCCCAAACAAACCACATGGTGGCTTAGAAGAGCATAGGGTCTCTCCTGGCTGTTTAGCATAGTTTTCTTATTTCAGCCTTTCCTCTATCGAATCATGTATTTTTGGTTATGAGTGCAATATATTTACTAAGCTTGAACCCAAACCTTTGAAACAGTTGAAAGCTCTAAGCTTTGTATTGCCAGATAAATGTCTTTGGTCTCCTTATCTGCAAGTTCAGTATATGAGATAAGGCCAGTTCACTCTGATCTGAGAACATGCAAACATAGAATTGTCCCATCATGACATTTTCACATGCCGGTCTTATGCTATGCAAGATAACCCACCATTGTGAATTCAGTTGTTCCCTCAGTGGAGATTAAAGCCACAGCTGAGATTAAAGTGTCCTCATATCCTGTGTAACAGGACTAGATTCCTATGCAGCTGCTGTTGTTCAGCTGACAAAACACCCACCTGTCAAATAAAAATTCAGGCTTCCCCTTCCAATTATATTTGTTGAGAATATCTTGATTTAATAAAATACAAAAATGATGGTCATTTTCTTTTGATTTCATTTAATGGAACTGCTTCTCTTTTTAATATTATGGGTACAATTCTAACATGAGTCTGGTGAGAAATTAGTCTCACTTAGTTAATTTGAAGTTGCTGTAGTATTAACTGAGATAAATATCAACCTAATGAATCAGAATTATACTGTATATGGGGAAATAAGCATAGGATCGATTATTACAGATGGACATTTCTAGTGCACTGCTGTAAGATGCAGGGAGTACCTATTAACATTCTTCAGAAGAAAAATATCAAGAATATAGCATCTACTTATATATTTTTGAATACACGTTTTTAAGAACATTCAAATTTTAATGTTGAATACGATTTCCAAAATAGTAATAATGTCTGATGCTGAATCTTCACATGGCACCCATTTGCTGTTAATAAAGCAGAAAGTAAATAGAACTCCAGCTCCAATGAGCAATATTTATTAATTTGCAGAGCTGTAGAGGTGTCAAGATATCAGATAGTAGGCTTGAGACTAAAGTTGTCTATAGAGAAAGATTATTGGATTTTAATGCTTATGTAGGTTTATAAGAGGAGACTGGCATAAAGCATTTGTAATATTTGTAATACCACATAAAGCAGAGGTGTTCAAACTTGGCAACTTTGAGACTCCCAGAATTAGGCTGTTGGTTTGAGCTCCAAGCTTGGCAATTTGGTTGCAAGTTGCAAATGTGCTTGTGAATATGCTGAGCTTTCCCTATTAGGAAGCTTATCTGTGTCAGAGACTTAGCATACAGACTCTTTGTACTCTGAAACACATCTCTTCTGCATGCCATTCCGTGATCAGAAATGGCAGAAAGTATGGGGAAATTTGAGACATGTAGAAAGAAAACAGAGAATGGAGGGGATTTTATAATTCTGAGTAAGCCCCTCTATCCTAGCCTACTGTATATGGTATAATGTTAATGACTATTACTCCACCTAATGATAATGAAACACATTGAAAGAAAATGTGAAAACAATAATGGAATGTTTCAATAAGAGTTGCCCATATCTCAATTTCCCTGCTTCATTGACCATGGCATTGCTTTGTCCCAGGCTTGACCAGCTGAGCTATCATTAAATCCATCATTTCCCCCCTCCCCTTAATGTGGTCATTTTCCTTCCTGCTTGACACCATTTCCTTTTGTGCTGGTGGCTGCTGTTCCTAAATCCATCACAAAGAAGGGAATGGGGAGAATGATGCACGGCACTCCCTTTCCCATCACACTGAGCTCATGCTATCTGTAGAGCCTGCTGTCCCGGGAAACTGCTAAGCCCGGAAATGAAGCATGAGTTCCTTTAAATGGCAGCTTGGCCAATAGGCCGTGCAGGGCGATTGTAAACATGTCCCGACAGCAGTATTTCTGAGAGGTGCCATTCTAGCAAACCTCTATTCCTCAGGAGGCCTCCATATTAGCTCTCTGTCTGCAGTGAGAAGAATGGCAATTGTTCAGTCCTCATTTATCACATTTAACATCTCTGACCGCTCCTAAGTAGCATGGGAGGGATGCGTGGGTGACCTTGTAATGGGTTTAGTTGTGGTAGCTGAGGCATGGAAGAGCAACAAAGGCCACAGGGCTAAGAAGTGGCAGCATAACTGAGAGAAAGGACAGGCCCAGCCTGTGTGCAAAAACTTCCACAGGCCTCAACACTTACCAAGAATAAGTAGCAAAAATAGATTATTAAGAAAGGGCAATGTCAGAAGTAAAAAGATATTTTTTGGAATTGTTTAGTAAATTGTTGAGGCATACCTGCAAGGTCTATTGCTATCAAAGCTATAGATTTTTCTCATTGCAAATCTTCTTTAAGACATTTAAATAAGTATCAGACTCAATAGAAAATCTAGAAGCTGTTTTAATCTCTTCATTTTTATCTTCCTCCCCATATGGTGGAAGTGAGATTCATCCACTTTTGACTCTTCAAAATATCTTTGGATTTCTTTTGTTTTACTCAGTGTTATTCTAAGAGGGGTCTGCCAATCTTTGTGGTCTTAAGGGGAGGAAAAAGCTTAATTTAATAGCTAAAAGAGGGAAATACCATCCGCACACCATCATTCTTGGTGGCTTGGCTACTCTCACAGAGCCCGAATGAAATGAATGAAACACTCCAAATTTTCTTATTCAGTAAGCATAATTCAAAGAAAGATAATTGCATATATCCATCTTTGTTTTTAAAAGTTGTACATTGTGCATATGTGGTTTAAGGTTCTAACTAAAGATCTAGAATCAGATTCAGATGCAATTCAGACAGAAAAAAGAAGACAGAATGTGGAGGAGAGTTTACAAAAATGTTTGCAATTTTGAGGAATCCAATCTAACTCAGAATCAGCCCAACCTGCAGATAAAATGTATTTATTTAGTCAATTTGTTTTATATAGTGCATATCTCTCAGATTATGAGAGCTGAACAGCTGATATAACATAGAAAAGTATACACACATATAACATGCATACATACTCAGAACAAACTAAATCCAACAATCATTTGCTTTCCAAGTATTACAGACAGGCTCATGAAGTCCAGTGTCCAGGGGGAAAGCTAGGCTTTCAAGACTTTATATAAGGCCAACAGGGCCAGGGTCATCCAAATCCTGGTGGTGGCGGTGGCATCATGTTGTCCCAAAGAGTTAGTTATCAACTGAAAAGGCACACCTCGTGGGTTCTATCAGATAGCACTGTTTCCAGGTGGACTTTAAGGGCAGCCCATGTTTCATTGCAATGAGAGGTGAGCAAACCCTCCTCACCCAGGAACAGGAAGGTTTGCTCACCAACAGAATTTTAGCTTAGTAGAACTGAGGAAGCTTCTTGGATGAGAAACATCCAAACATTTTAAAGAAAAACCCAAGAAAGTCCAGTTGCCTTTTTGAAAAAGCATCTTTGGGACAACCATGACGTGGATGATTGAGAATCTCCATAGACATTCCAATTAGCTCAGTATTTTTTCAATCTCAACAACTTTAAGATATGTGGACTTCAACTTCCAGAATTTCCTAGCCACACTTGAAGTTTACATCAGGACCTCAGGGACCACTAAATTCATAATTTTAAATCCTGCGGAACACTAATATGATCTACCTAATGACCAGCTGGGTGGACGTGGCTAGGTGGTCATATGACTGGGTGGGCATGGCCAACTCGATGTCACTCACATTGAGGGGCACCTCGCCAGCCTCTACTCACCCCTCCCCTCCAAGCCACTCCTCACCTCCACGCCCAGGCTCCTTAGGGCCCCAATAGGAAGCAAATTGCTATTTCATATCCCCATTTCAGTTCAAATTGGATCTGGCCAAGAAGGAGGCTCAGCAGAAGCACCTCACTGAGGACTATGAGCATATGCTTTCCAAGCAAAGGGAAGACCTGTGGGAGTGCAAGGCCAGGTACCGGCGCCTGGAGTCTTAGCGGGTTGAGATGGTCAGCCATTTCTAGGCCATGATGCAGTCCCACTGGAACCAGCTCTTCGCCACCAGCGGCACTTCCCTTCAGCCTTCGCCCAAAGCCCTGCACCTGGAGCTGAAGCAGACCCCAAGCCAGAATTTCTGCCTCCCTCTGCCCCACACAAAAAGACCTCGAAGGAGGAGACTCTGTGCACCAACACAAACTTTCATTGCATGTATCTGGCCCTGTGGACCCCTGATGTAGTGCAATATAAAAAATGCAAATAATTTTTCTTCAGACCACCAAAATTTTCTCAGGAACCACCAGTGGTCCACGAACCACCAGTTGGTGACCGCTGGTCTACATATCTTTAAATTGCTGAGTCTGAGGAACACTAATGTAGCGTAATATTGGCTATATGCTCAATTGGAAAACTATTCAAGGCTCGGGCTGAGAGCTTTCTTACCAGTTCTAGTGGAATTGGGGAGAGGTCTCAGAAACTTCTGTACCTAAAATATGTACTTATCCCAGAACTATAGCTCTTTCACAGTCAGGTCATTCCTCCCTATTTCTACTTTAGATCTCCCTGTGTAAAACCTCCACCCATTTAATAGTAGCTTGACATATACATCTGGGGAATTTATAAGCAAAGTGTTAGTGCAACATTTATACTCCCATTGTTTGTCATGAGGATTTGGTATTCAGAGATATTGTGCCTTTAAAATCTGAACAATAGCAATCAGGCTATAGAAAGGAACTGAATGGGAAAGAGCAAATCAGAGGAACTTTGGGGAGGTAATGTTGAGATTAGTAGCTTTGAAGAACTTGGTAGCACTCTTACATTTGAATAGCAGCAGTTACCTTGTGTTAAAAATCCTGCTTCTTGGAATGCCTCAACAGATATAAAGGCTCTGTAGTCACAGGATCAGAATTAAATCCTGTCCTTAAAATAGAAATCGGCATGGCAGATTGCTTCAGAATATGCAGGTGTGGAATTTGACCTTGTCTTAGATGTGATGCAGTACTCTTTGTATGTTTTAGTTATACACTTCCTCAACAGAGTTGATATGTGCCTGGCATATGGCCAGCAGATTAGTCAACGTTCTTGTTACTAATATACTACTGTAAATATATATAGCACAATAAATGCATGGAGAAAATAATTAGGTTCTCAGAATTTCTAATTTCTAAGCTCAAACAGTAGCCCTTTTACATGACTAGTGCAGTCAAAAAAGTGGAGCTTTCATAAACGGTAAAGATGAAAGAAGGGAAGATATGATTTACATTGGAAGCATTCACATATTGTGCCAAGCATAATACAAGTTTTTTTTAAAGTTTTAGGTTAATATGCTGCACAAACCCAGTCATTATGGTTTGTAAAGCATGGTGATTTAGCATATTGTAAAAACTTAGCTAATAGTGCTTATTCAGTAATATAACCACTAAATAAATGTTTTACTAGTTATAGACCATTTCTCTCACACATATCTATTTTACTGCCTGAGATTATAACAAGTGGGAATTTGTTGTACTAAACTATTCTCATAGAATTAATCAATGATCTGTAACTGGCTTTTGTTTCAACTCTGCGTTTCCAGCAGGTGGCCAACCTGTCAGTTTTCTCTTTGGCTGCAGATCAGTTGGCCTTTTGCAAGGTGAAAGCCAAATATGGACTCTAAATCCACTGCTTGGGGCACTAACCCTTGTATTTTCTTTATTTTTCCTTTGCTCTTCTTCCCATAAGTCTTTGTGTAATCACTAAAGAGGAAGAGAACACAGTGTACAGTGTATAGCTCCACCTTGTAATATTCCGTAGCTTCCTTGGTTCCAAGTGAAGGTTGATGGGAAAAGTGAGATTACAAAAAATGTTCTACTCACTGCCTTTGTTATCTTACTTCAGTTAACAAATAACTAATCCACACTTGAGTGATGAAATATATAGTACAGTCAACTAGGCCTATGGCAAAGGGCAACAAAAGTGCTTTTGGACTTTTATCCCTTAATATATAAATACTAAGGGATAAATAAATATAGGCAATCAACAGTGGAAGAGAGTCTGTCAATACTGTGTAGAGGATTCACTTTTACTTTCAGTTTTGCAATTGATTTCAACTAGAAAATCGGGGGGGGGGGGGGAGAAAGGACTACCACATTTTATATCCTTTAAAATGGCATTTACTAAGTTGCTATAGGTATGGTAGTTTCAGAAATCTATCAAGGCAACAATGACAACTTTAAGATGCGTGGACTTCAACTCCAAGAATTCCCCAGGCAATATGCTGGCTGGGGAATTCTGAGAGTTGAAATTCATACATCTTTAAGTTGCCACGGTTAAGAAACACTGGTGTAGTACAAACTAAGCTTATTGTGATTTGTCAGAATGTATCGTTTTAGCTTATGTATTTGCATTTCATTAATGTAGTAACATAACATCTGAAGCTGAATACCACTCTTTTTCTACACAAGGAAATATATTCTTGCAATGGAGGCTTTTTCTAATGGATAAACACTGTGACTGAAGCAGTTGGAATAAAGTCAGCCTTGTTTCTATTCCAGCTGTCTTTTTAGTTTTATAATATTTGGGGCCATAGCTTATCAAACCATTTCATCTACTGTTATTATACTGGATTCATGCAGTAAAATCACACTCTTGTCTCTAGGCTGACCCATTCAAAACAAAATAGTGTTGCACTGTCTCTTTCCTCTACAAAGTAATTTTGTAATCACTAATTATCTTGGAAAAGATACGGTAATAGTTTAATGTTTCCAAGAATGTTGGGTACAAATGAGTGTTTGATCTACTTCCAATCACTGAAACTGTTTTCTTACAAATGTTCCTCATAATGGGTGTTTATATCCTGTTTTATTTCAAAACACACTTCTCATCATACAAGGGCATAGCCTGATCAAGATGAAAATATTGGTTTAATAAAAGTTAATAAACCCAGAGGCTGCTTTAGTCAATGGATCCATTACTTTTTGTTGAAAAGAACAAGAATATTTTGCCTTTTTCTGATCATTTGGAGAAAAAAGATAATTCAAAAGTTTAAGCATGACTGTGCTTACTATCTCATAAATATTCAAAAAAGTGCTTAATGAAGTGAAATGAAATGTTTTATATCATAATTAATGACATGTAGAGATTACAAGCCTGTATGAGTGAACCATCAAAGTCTGGGGGTGAAATAGAGCATCCAACCCACAAATCATCATAGAAGTTTGTGAAAAAGAAGAATTTTAGGATACAGAAAGCAGGAAACTAGTGGAGGTTTATTTCTATGCAATTATTATTTTGAGGAAATAGTGTAGAGAAATCACTGCAATAGAAAACTACTCCACAGTAATTTATATGATATATTGAAACAGCACTTCACAGACAATTACTTTTTTTTAATTGCCAAGAAGAAAAATTTCAAACCTTAGCAGTTGGCACATACAGATAAAGTAATAGTGAAAATACATTAGTAAACAGTACAAAGTCTGTAAGAATCACAGTACCATCTTCCTTTGCTAATCTTATTGTCATGTGGTCCAAATTTTGCTAAATCACATTTTTGTTATAAAAATTAGGGAAGAGTATATAACCATGCCTTTAAAGTTACATATAAATGTTCCCAACAAACAAATCATAAATGAAAACTTCAGTTTTCTTTGCTCAGTATATTATTTAATTTACATATTGTACCATTTACTTTCTAAAAAGTAGCATTAACTGAAGTCAATTACAGAATCAATGTTTCAGTGCAGAAAAATAACTTGAAAAAATCTTTAAAAGAAACCCTAAAACTGCCTGGTTTCATTTTCTGGACTGGAGTGCAATCCCTGGCTTGAAATCAAAAGTCAAGTGCAGTCATCAGACTGAAAAAAAGTTATGTGCCACAGAATTACAACATCTTGCAATTAATTAGTGTCAAATAAGTTGTAGCAGTCATACATAAGCAGTACCAAGGATTCAAACTGTATGAAATTTGCAATAAGTTTGGATATAATTATTTGTCCACTGAGCAGAGAGTAATATCTCAACTGAAGAATATAAAAATGTAACAAAATAAAAAACGGTCTGTTTTTAAAAAATCAAGTGGGAATAGAGTCCCAGAAAGATAAACATAAAGTGCTTTCATTATAGTCAGAGCTATCAACCATGACAGCAGAGGTGGGGAACTATGGCCCATTTATGTCTTGTGGACTTCAACTCCCAGAATTCCTGAGCCTTAACACTGCACTAGAATAAGAGAAGCCTACAACCTGCTTTCATGCCTTACACACACACACAAACACACATGTAACAATACCGATAATCCTTGATTTACAACTTTTTATTCACTGACTTCAAATTTAAAACTGGTGAAAAAAAGTAACTTATAGCAGTTCCCACGTTCCCCACACAGGTGGAAATTCTGATCCTAATAGTGGTTGTAAATTAAGGACTACCTGTACCAAAGTTCGCCATTAGTTTCATATGTCCCTGAGATAAATCACTCTTTTGTTCCTGAGATAAATCACTTGTGATTTGGCTTGTATGTTCTACCAACTTTGGAGGTATTCATAACTGTCTTATCTGTGTTAAACCATTAAAACAATATGGTCTCAAAAGAGAAGTTAAAAGAAAACTAAAAATGAAATAATAAACAAATATAAGAAAAACAACCGGCAGAGGTAAAGTTTAGAAATGCAAAAGAACAATGAAATAGTTCACATTTCAAGTGATAATTCTACACTATACTGAACATTTGGCACCAGACACTCCAGTTTTTCCTGTCACCCTCAGATCTGCAGGTACAAAAGGGCTTTTGCTTGATATTTGGAAAAGTTATTTCTTATGCAAAACTGCCCTTCTATACAGTTAAAACAACAGAGCAGTTGTTCACTATGTAAATATTATACTATTTTCCAATAAAGTAATCCATGGATGTTGTCTGGAAGTGAAGAAGGGAGGTGAATTATATCACATTTGTCAAGATGCCATCACATCTAATTCCTTTAGAGGTCATTGTGATATTATTGCATAAGTGATATAATTCATGTAGACAGCATTGTTTTCAGCTTTCTAATGCCTTTGAGTTAGTCTGAAACATAATTACTTTGTGCAGTTCAGAATAATTTGTTGAATTGTTAGGTTTAATAGTTTGTTTCACAACAACTTGCAGTGCAACTAGGTTGTGTTATTACTTTAAATCTTGAATACAGTAAAGATCTTTGAACACTGAGAATAAAATGGAATACTGCTGCTTTGAATAATTCAGATTTCTAACAACTCCCACAAGCCTTTATATTTTCTTGTTTCTATAGCTCATGAAGGTTTGCATGTGGCTCTGTGGGTTGATTCAAATCACAATTTTGAATTAGTTGAAAGAAAAATTCCACTTGCTTTGCATAATCTTCCACAGAGATCCTTTCATTCAACCCATGGAATCTGATTAAAAGAGGAAAAGAAAGCAACTGTTTAATGCCAAGCTAGTCACATCATTAAGTAAAAATTTTATATTACAAATATATGTGCAGTGCAACAGTACTTCAAAATTTAGATCCAGATTTAGTCATACTCAGAGACAAAAGTAAATTAATTCAGGGACTAGTTTACATATTACAGCAATTCTTAATGGAATTGCTTGATTTTGTTTTACCATGCTATATAAATCCAATGTTCATGATAACAATGTACAACCTGTGGCCATATAGCCCCTGAATTTCCTATTGGTGGTCTCCAAAGCCCCCACAGAAAGGGGCAGGGCCAATATTTTACAATTGGGAAGAATTTGAGAGGTGAAATGAGTTCCTTAAGCATTGCCAATTTCTTCCCTTTTGCTCCTGGGCTTATTTGTTCTAAGCTCAATACATCATTAGCCAAATTCTCTAAAGCTACCAGGAAGCCGTTTTTAAATGTAACTCCCAGTTGCAGCAAAGTTGCCCACTCCTTGTTAACAGCTTGGGTATACCGCAATAGCTACTTTGAAATCATGGTTAAGTAGCCTAATCCTATGCAAAAATCCTGCCTAAATATGAATAAGTTTGGATCTAAACATAATTAGAATCTAATCCTAATTATGATACAGTCTTTATTGTGAGAATGTTCATTTCAGCATTTCTACTTATATTTAACGCACTCAACGACATACGTTTGCATAGTCAAGAGCCTATAGTTTTCTTTCAGACTTTGTTTTAGACCCCAGCTAAGAAATTAAAATCAGGAAATCTTGTGTGTTAAACATAGCAAACCTTTAATACAACAGAAATTTCAGGGCATTGAAATGCCATATTGCCACTGCTTTTTCTCCCCAGTCCCCTAAAAACAATTTGAAATTGACCTGCAATTTTCTTAAATTCTGCAAAACAATATAAGGGAAGGAAGAAAAAGAAAATGGAGTCAGAAGCTGGGAATGAGTTCTTGCTAATGAGAGAATGTTCTGTCTACAGTAGTTGAGTAGAGTGGCAACATTTTAAGCTAATACATTATGACTGAATCAACAACATATTCATTTAGCCCCAAGCAAAGCCAACATTGTAGGACTGGATGTAACTGAAGGTGATTCTGAACTGAGGTAAAACCCTAGATGGAAGTGCAACAGTGGTGGGTTGCTCCCGGTTTGCAGCAGTTCAGGAGAACCGTTAGTGGCGACGATTACCTAATAGAGAACTGGTTCCTCCTGACGTTGAGATTGGCCTGCCGCCCAGGCTTCTTTCTACTCTTTATCTTCTCAGCTGATTAGCGTGGCAGAATGGATTGCTGCGGGAATCAGCTGTGCTCTCCCCAGTAGAAATGGGGAAGTGAACAGTTTTTGTAAAGCGGGCACACGCGTGCAGTGCTTGCTTGGCGTGAAGCACAAAGTATGCTCACAAAGCGTGTGATGACCGAACCGGTAGTAAAACCGGGAGGAACCCACCACTGAAGTGCAATCACCCTCAAATTCTAAGATGGTTCCATCGCTGTAATTAATATTCACATTCTTTTGCATCTGGTGCTTTTGATTTATTAGAAGTACTAGATACATGTCTGTTTTATATTTTAATAACTATTATTTTTATATATCTACTGTTTTAATTAACCAGGTTGTACCCTGCCCAGAGTCACTTTTTATGAGTTTTATAAGTTTGATAGATAGATACCAATATTTATTTAGTTCTAGAAAAGATCCTGCACTTTTATTTTGCTTTTTATCAGGATAGATACCAGCTCTAACTCTCCCTCTACTATCTTTTAACTAATGCTATGCACATAATTCAGGGATATGAATTACTGTTTTCTTTCTCAGGTTTCAATGGCTATGTCTCATTTGCTTTTATTTAAAAAAACACTCATATTTCTCATCAAGTATTTTATTAAGAATGATCATTGTACTGTACCTTGGCAAATCATCAGCTTTAAAGGTTACTGAGTTAAATCGATAAATAGCCTTTGTAAGACTACCGTAGTGCCTGCTATCAGTGTTTCCAATACAAATCCCTGAAAAAAAATCAGTACAAAAAAGTTAGCAATTCGTATGTTTTAGTTTTGTTTGTTTGCTTATCTGTTTTGTGATAAAACTGTATCAATATCCATCTGTCTGTCTATGTGTTTAGAAGTTTTGAAATAACTAATGCTGCATCAATCTTAATCAGTACTATAGTTTCCTTTAATTTGCACTGACACTTATGTGCCAAAGTTTTATCATGAGCCTTGACAATTCTCTCCTGAATTTTTAAAGAGTATAGAAAATAATTAAATGTTTCAAGAAGAATCTGTTCAAGTATGAAAGCTTTTAATGCAGTAAATAATGGCTGAAAGACTCCTAGTTTTGTACTGGAACAATCCAGTGCTACAAGACATAATCAAATAGCAGAGATGGTCTCAGTGAAGGAAATAAATGCACAGGTCAACATGATCCTGAAAATTTTTTATGAATGAATGGAGAGTATACAGTTTACCAGTACCTGATAATATTAATTAAAAAACAGCTCCCAGACATCAAAGAAAAAAATGTAATTGTTTCCATGTATGTATGTAATTTTAATAGTATTTGAAGTGTCTGTATATTAATGTGCATCCACATGTATTGGAATAAAGCAGAGGAACAAAAGAGAACATAGAAAAAAAATGGAAACAATGTTGGGATTGAATGGAAACAGAAGAGAAAAACACTAATGATCATGCATCTGCCACTACCTGGAACTACACTGGCAACATCTGGGAAAACATCCAGGATGGTCTGGCGGAAAACCCGTACAGCGAAGGTCTGATCGTTCCAGGGGCTAATGGAGGGTGGATCAAAGGTATCCGTCACTTCTATCTTCACTCTCTTATCATGAATTGTTTTGTCTAATATTTCCAGGATCTAAGAATACATCCAAAGAACAAACAAGTTAAAGCAGCCAAGATGGTTTTCACCATGATATTAGCATAAGTTCCAGATTCTTCCTCAGTCCTTCATACCAGTTTCAGCTCTCCCGATAAAAATATGTAGACAGGACAGGAATCTTTCAGGAATCTCATTGCTGAAATCTTATTTCGTGTTATACAAAGGAACTGAAAGTGCCTGCAATTTGGATTTGGGTCCTTGTATCGAAATATATATTTCAATTCCAATATTTAGATCACTCCTACTAAATTCAGAAATATATAACAGAAAACAACCATCAGGCAGAAACTGTTATAATCTTAACATTTGGTTTAAGCATTATTTCATGTATTTTTGTCACAAATACTGTAGGAGAAAATATTCTTTTGATGCCTTCCTCTACCACAAAGACAGGAAAAAGGGGATGCAACACCAGGGATTTAACTGTTTTGTTTTTATTATCCTTGTATGGACAACCTATCACCGTGATGGTGAACCTATGGCACGTGTGCCACAGGTGGCACGCGGAGCCATTTCTGAGGGCACGTGAGGCGCTGCCCTG
>JANHFT010001946.1:103693-126837 GCA_032467955.1 Pseudoxenodon macrops | reverse complement strand
AAGGGATTCGAACCACCAAACTGCCAACCTTTCTGATCGACAAGCTCAGCGTCTTAGCCACTGAGCCATTGCATCCCTGGCTCAGCTCTAAACATGGATAAAAGAATGAGTGGAGATTCAATTTGAAATATATCCAAGGTGCCGATTTGCTGGACCATATTTTCCTCCCCAACAGTCATCCCTCCAACCCTAACTTTTTTCTCTTTTGGATTGTTTTATTATAAATGAACTATTTGCAAGTAAAACAACTGTATCGTGAATTAAGTTTTTTTTTAAACTTAAAATCACCGATAGACACATCTTCATTTTACACTTGACCAGGACAGAGTATCATTTACAGTTGTGGATCCGTAATTTGGGTAACTTGTCCCAGTTCTACCAGTTGATGTCGCTGTTTAACAATAGCCACATTATCAAGTGATAAAACACCACATCTTTGGTATTCTATTTTCTACATGTGCGTCACACACACACACACACACACACACACACACACAAACACTCACAGCCACAGATATCAGACTAACAAAGCACTTCCATTATTCAACAAGCTTACTTTTCTCAAGCATAGACTGAAGTTTATTTTATATCTAAAATTATCAAGGGTAAATATGACAAGCTCTTTGTAAAATGTGCATCTTATGTATATATGTGTGTTTATTAGGACAAAAGATGTTTTGGAGCACATAGGGATGTGGATGCTTCATTTTGTTTTCTGGGATTAGGTAGCTGTAGGGTTGTCTGGGAAAGATAGGTTCCCCTTGTGAGATGTGAAAAGGAAGAAGACAGGGATGCCCACTGTCCCCTTTTTTGTTTACTGTGGTCTTGGAAATATTGAATAGAGATATAAGACAAGATAAGAGGATTGTGGAGGAGATTTTAAAAGAAAATGATAAATTAGGGGCTTTACGAGTGATTTACTGTCGCTTTTAGAAGATCCTTTAAAAGGAATTGAGCAATCAATGAGCAAATTAAAATAATTTGGTGCATTAGCAGGTTTTAAGATTAATAAATGAAAGATGAATACGTTAACAAGAATGTATTAGGAGACTTCAAATTTATGCTGGAAATGTTAATAACAATAAGGGACATTTTATCATGTTTGGTGGTTGTGTAAAAATAGGTAGAAAATTCTGGAATCAAATATACACACTAATTCAGAGGATTTTAAAGATTAATATACAACTGAAATCGGAGGTTTTTGTTTTGGAACTGATTGACAAACAGTTGGAAAAAAGTCACATATCTTTGTTTTTCTACACAATAACTCCACCAAGATTATTGTACACATAAAAATGAAAAGATTCAATATTACTCACAATGAGGAACAATATGTAATGATGATGAATAGAGATGGCTAAATTGACTGCCTTTATAAGAGAAAGGACAATTAATCTGTATTTGTTGCTGACTGGAAACCCTTTATAAACTTTTTGTGTGAAACAAAAAAAGGATCTTATTATTTGTGGTTTCGATTATTAGAATACGTATATAATAAAAAAAATTAAGATATGTACTAAGAGATACATTTATAGTTGTACTTAGGGTAAAGAAAATTAGAAGCCACTTCTTTCTATTTTTTTCTTTCTATTTTTCTTTACTTTGTTTTACAGTTTTGCATCTTTAGTTTTTCTTTGATTTTTTCTTTCTCTTCTTTTTCTTACTTTATATTAGTTTCTATTAGATTTTTTCCTTTAAAATAAAATTATATATATATATTAAAATGAAAGATGTGTTCAGTTTAGAGATGCCGGATAAAAAGCACCCCACCTGTTTCAAACCTCCTTTTTCATTTAAATCCAAAACATTGCATGTATGTATGACTTGTGTATATATACGCACGTACCAGTGCGTGCGCACTCACACACATAGATGCAATCATAAAAGCACTGAGGGAACTGATGTGGCACAAGCATTCCCTGATGTGCAGGGGCAGGATGATTGAGAACAGTGCATGAACAAGTGCAAGAGATGCCACACGGGTCAAGGAAGGTTGTGGTGTGTGGGTTAGGTAGGGTGCATGGGAGTGCCCAAGAGATGCTGTTTGGGTTGGGAAAGATGTGCAGTGGGGTAGCGAGGTTAAAAAGAGTGCTTGGCGGTGCCATGTGCACGAATCAGGTAAATATGGGTCCATAAAGATATATACTGGATTTCCTTTCTCCTGTTCCTCCCTCCCTCCCTAATTGTTGCTGCTGGATAGGGTGAATGAGAGACTGTTAGACTACATTGGGGAGCATTGAAAATGAAGATCACATGACAGCACTAGCTGCCCAACAGCAGCCAGTAACACAGAAGCAGTCACAATTTCCCCAAATTTTGTTCCCTTGAAAGTTGTGGGTTCTGGATTTTAGACACATCCTGTAAATTAGCCAATTTGAAGTACTTTGGTTCAAAAAATAGTTGCCATCTGATGCATTGTTTTGGCCAGTTAAAGGTCATGCATGACGAGAGATTTAGTTGCATAATATATTATTTTTGCAGGAAGGACAATAATGCAATATCAGACAATTGGGTGGAAATGGAGGAATTTTTTTTTGCTGGTTGCATTTTTGTTCTGTTTAAGTATGTTAAGCATTTCCATTGACATCTATACCTGCTTTGTTTTATTTCCTGACAAAAATGGCGGGAAATCTTGTTTGGATTTATTTTCCTATCAAATGTTTATTTATTAAATTTATATGCTGCCCATCTTGCTTTGAGAGCAACTCTGGGGCAGTTTACAATGCAAATGTTGGGTCTCTGTAGGTTACAAAAGTGGGGCAGGGGCCACTAATTGTCCCATTCAGTTTTCTTGTGACTTTTCTCAACCTACTGTCTTCCAGTTATACCTTTATTCCTGCATGAAACATGGTGATTGCAGTGGTGGTCCGAACTAAAGCATTAGTGCCAGGAGCTTGCTCAAGAAACCTGCATAAAAATTTAAAAGGCAAAAGTTTCTTTGGTATCCACATTAAACCAATATAGCTTTCTGTATTCTGCAAAATAGCAGCAATATTTTATATTAATTGAAGTACAGTAACTGATACAAAAAGAAGAAGAAAGAAAAAGCACTTGAATTTTATATAATCCAGTTAAGTATATTGCCTGTAGCTTCCAGTATATTTTTCATTTATTTATCCAGACTTAGCTTATTTTTACTTCCTCTGCTCTCTTTTACATAATAAATTTTAGATTGATAACTGCTCAGGGCATAATTTTCTCTTGCCGTTTGTGAAGTCACTTAACAGCAGATATTATTCCTCCCACAAATAGATGTGATAGCATTCTGACATAATTGCCTCTTCAGAAGTTGATAAAATATCAATGCAGTTGAAGCAAGAAAGTTTTGCAGATTTTTATTGTTGCATCTTCTCAAAATAGAAGAACAGTTTTAAGAAAGGAGGAGAAAGGCAGTAAGAAAGAATACTAAACAGAGAAGAACCTACTACCACCATTTCCTAATTAATTTATGCATGCAGGTTTCAAGAAAGGAAAGTGATAAAGCATCTTCTTTCTTACCAGCCAACCAGAGGTCCAAAGAGCCACAGATTTGCCATGATGATATTGAGAGGGAAGTCGAACTGAATAGCAGGGGGTTGGGAGTGGGAAGAGAGTATATACACATCAGCAAATGTAACCTCAGATAAGACTTTCTTCTACATATTTATCTACCATTCAAAAGAACAATGATTGTACAAGTAAATATAATTACTATATGCAAGCCAGTCCATCCTTGCTAAAGAAGGTAGTGGTCTTATGGAACTATTTTTTATAACATTCTATTAATTATAATATGAGTTGAGAACTTGTTTTATTTGAGAACAAAGCCAAGATACAATTTTCTTTTACATGAAATAAAAATAAAAATAGAAAGTGAATCTATAGAACAAAGGAAGTAATACGTAATGATTTATGGTATTAGATGCAAGTCAAGATCCTGATTATTACCTATACAGGTAGTCCTTGACTTACAATCACAATTCGGACTGGAATTTCAGTCATTAAGTGATGTGGTCATTAATTGAAACTGACTAGGTCTGATTTTAATCATTTTTTACCGTGATTGTTAAGCAAGTCATTGTGATCATTATACAAATCATGCAGTCGTTAAGTGACTGCCTTCTCCAATTGCTTATTGGAAGCCGGTTGGGAAGCTCACAAATCACAGCCACATAATTGCAACATGCTGCGACCATCATGAATGTGAGCTGGTTACCAAGTGTTCAAATGTGGGTTCCTACCAGTTCGGACCAGTTCTACTGAGTAGGTAGCAAGCTGCTGGTGATGTCACAGAGTAGATTCTGGTCTGTTGACACCGCCACCTTTTTTGTTGAATTGTATTTTTTTTGAGGGGGGGGAATGTTTTTTTTAATTGTTTTCTATTTTTTCTTCTGCGCATGCACAGAAGCCGAGTTTCCAGCACTGCGCATGCATTACCATTTTGTTTGTAGCCTTTTTGGGGGGGATTTTTTTCCTACTGTGCATGCGTGTGCCCATGTGGCGCACCCACGTGGCGCGGGAGGCAACGAACCAGCGGCGAGGTAAGTTAGAACTCACCCCTGCTGCAGGGGTGGTGTAATCGTTGTAATTTAAGTAAGGGTTGTAAGTCACTTTTTTTCTAAGGACATTGTAACTTTGAACCTAGTCCTTTAGGGCACAGATGTGACTATCTGAGCAGACACTGGTTCACAATTTCTGCCCATCCTATATATTCAGATAGCATTGACATGCTGCATGTCTCATCCGTTAATTAGTGCCACCTGATGAGACCTAGGAAGATTATCCCCCTCTAAGATACATCTGGCTGCCACTCTGGCCATCAATATTGGCTATTTCCCCAGGCTTCAGGGTAAGTTGGTGGCAAGTCCTGTATCTTATTTTATCTTTTAATGGCTCTTTCTTCTGGTGATTGGGGATGTTTTGGAAATTGTATTGTATATATTGTATGATGATGTCACCCAGAGTCATTGTCACTGAAAATCAAATAAATTGGCCTTGTGCTCAGTATAGCAACTCATGGGAATTCTCCCAAGGGGACAAATGCCTTAAAATGATCAGTGTGTTTCATCAAAGATAAATGAAGAAAGCATGCACTGTTCGATACTCACCACTGGTACCAGTTGTTCAAACATCATGATTTCAGGTCCACGACCAAACAAATTGGGCATAGGTTGCGTTTCCAACCTATGGGAATCAAACGCAAAAAGCAAAATAAAGTACATTCAATTGAATTACTTTGTGCCTAAGATGATATATTGCACTAAGATGTAAGCTTGTTAGATATGTTACCTTCTTTCTTAAAACACTAAATCAAACTATCTGTTTTCAAAACAGATTTTAAGGGGGGGGGGAAATCCCTTAGAATGTGGAACATATAATTCATTTTTCTGAAAGTATCTTCTTTCAATCATTATGTAGGAAAGAGATCTTTTATAATTTGAATATAGCCCTTTACAAAAGAAGGATCTCCTGGTGGTAGGACAAGCAGAAGGTATGGATCAAATCTCATTCTCTATTCCCAGTGTAAAATGGATTAAGATAGAGATGTTTTTACTCTCTCTATGTGGTGGATATATTTTAATTTTTTTATAAAATGTGTATTATTTTTCTTTTTAATAATGATTTGTAAAATATTTTACAATGATTATTTTTATGGATCTGGAGTTTTATTTGATTGTTTGTTGTACATTACCCAAAATTAAGATTCCTTTTCTAGTACTCTCTCAATGGAACAGCTACAAAGTACCCCATAAACTTAAGATATATCACCCGCTTTGCAAATTATCGTGACTGGTTCTAAAAAATAACACAATAGAACGGAATAAATAGATACCACTTAGTTCAAAGCTCTACAACCATAACGTCCCCCTTGCAGATGTGCTAGACTGTAACATCCAGCATTATGGGTTAGATAGGTTGTAAACCATCCTAGCTAAAAACCGACAGGTTGTAAAATTCTCTTACAACTATTTATGACTTATTCTGACCCTGTCATTATTGCAGATATTTAATGTAGCACCTTAGCTACTGTGTTTTATATGTTTTACTGGAAACTGCTGCATTCAACCCAAGTAAGATTTTTTCTCCATTAGATATGCATTGAATCACAATGATAATATGTTCCCAAGACAGACACTCACTTGTATAAGGCTTCAGAAAGAATACCAATGCTGGTCCTCTTAGGGGGTGCAGAAGAATGGCCAACTTGAGATGTTACACTGAGATTTACATTAAGCGCACCCTTTTCTGTGATACCTATTCTGATAAGTTGGGGGGAAAAACCATTAATGAAATTCCAAATGGACTGTTCATTATATTCAAACTGAATAAACAAGAAGTTAGGCCTGAATTTTGCTGCTTTTTGGACAATTTTATGGACATCTTTTTTGCTTTGCTTAAACCAACACATATGCATCATCCAAATTACTCTGCAGTCAGATTTCCTGCCTGCTATGCAGGGCAGCAGGAATTTCTATTAATGTCCTCTGGCACTACAGGGCAAATCCTTACCCTTCTGATATTACAAAATGCATGTCGCCCTAGTTACTCTAGTCTTGTAAGAAGAGCAGAAGCCAACATCTGGAGATGTAGGTCTATGTATGGTACTCTATTGCTAGGGGCTACTGTGACCAGACATTCATGTACCTGAAGTTAATCAGTTGCCATATGCACAACCTGGAGAATATGAGATACAGTACAATGTCTATACTTTCATCAATCCAGAACAAAGGTGGGCAAATAACAGACAAAATGAATTGACAGATTGCAGTTTTAGTTATTTATGAATTGTAAGGCATGGCTTCCAACATTCAATTGTTTAAACCTGATTCTATGAAATGGGTAAGGAACTGCATTTACTGTAGCAAACCATTGTATTTCTTTACTTACACAGCTACTGGTTTCTCTATTTTAGGGATGACTCCATGAAAAATAAAGCTTCCTTCATCTAGCACAAAAGAAAGTTGTACCCCTCTAGATTCCAGCTCAGCCACAATTTTCATTGCTCCTTTTTTACCACCCACCTGAAAGGGAATTAGAATAACATTTTCCTAAGTTAAGACATTGGCTAGTCTTTCGAAAGAAGGCAATTATTATTCAGCAAAGGATGTACCGGTAAGTGATTTACTAATTATAGCCCAAACCACTGAAGTTTGAATTTAAAGAAATTATACATAATCCCATTTAAAAAGCTACTATAGCAATAGCATTTAGACTTATATACCACTTCACAGCCCTCTCTAAGCGATTTACAGAGTCAGCATATTGCCTGGCTCCTCATTTTACCAATCTTGGAAGGCTGAGTCAACCTTGAACCTGTCAGGATCAAAGGAATCAAACTCCTGGTAATGTGAGCAGAGTTAGCCTGAAATACTGCATTCTAACCACTGTGCCACCTTGGCTTTATACCAGTTTCTCAACCTTGGCAATTGTAAGATGTTTGGACTTCAACTCCCAGAATTCCCCAGCCAGCTTGCTGAGGAATTCTGGGATTTAAAGTCCAAACATCTTAAAATTGCCAAGGTTGAGAAACACTGCTTTATACTGTATATATCTTTTCACGTGTATCTAAATCCTAATTGGAGAATTTTTAAAAGATTTGTTTATCCAGTTTTTATTATTTTTATAAATGATTCAAGGCAACATACATGCCTAATATTCCTTCCTTTTCCTATTTTCTTCACAACAACTCTGCGAGGTGAATTGGGCTGAAATAATGACTGGCCCAAAGTCACCCAGCTACCTTTAATGCCTAAGAAGAGACTAGAATTCACCTTCTCCTAGTTTCTAACTTGGTGCTCTTTAAAAAGCATTTTTTAAAAAAATGGAGATTTAATTTAAAGTACCAAATGCAATATTTTAAAAACATCCAATATCTTATATTCCCATTCAGCAAAACAAAATACTCCTATATTGCCAAATTATGTTCAATGGGAAATAACATTCTACTTTATTAGGACATTAAAGACATTCAGGTTAACAGAATTTTTAAAAGACAATTTACTTGGAATCTACCATTCAGTTTTTGGGGATGGCTTGTAACTCCAAAATAAATAATAAAAACATGGGAGAAATTGAGTGGTTAAAAACAAACAAACACATAAACAAACATATAGATAATACCTCTTCGTCATGCCCAAGGCCTATATAGAAAGATCTTTGTGGTCTGTAATTTTGTCTCAGTAAAAACTCTAGAGCGTGTAGAATGCCCTGAGGATTAGAAAGAAAATAATAACTATTTTACATTTGGTTACACATGAGTTGTACCATATATGGCGATTATCAAGAATTAGACTACCAGAAAGCACAGCTCAGATACATTAACTCTATTCACTAAAGGCTTTTGACTATTATGGAGCTGTATAGTATTTATCCACCCTCGAGTGAGCATAATCCAGCGAGTTCCCTGGAATTGGGTAGCCAATAAATGTAAATAAATACATTATATTTGGTAAGAAATTTGCTGTCCCTATAGCTGATCACAATGCAATTGGAACCTCTGTTGCCCCTGTCCCTAATTATCTTGCCTTGTTTCCACAATAGATGGTGAAGCCTGACAGATTTTACACTCCTTGAGGCTGCGTAGGGATGATATTAGAGCAAAGAGGAAAATGCTGCTTAAAGACTGGTTTAGCCTGTATCACTCATGGACTGGGGATAATGTGAAGGTAGCATCAACACTGGAATATAGAATATATGAAGAAGAGGTTTCTATATTTGTGCTGTGTTAGATGCAACTGAGAGCAGTCATGAGCTAGGTAACTTTCTGTATCACCTATTTCTCTCTGTCTAATCTTGCTTCCTTTTCACTGAAGATAAATTACTGTCCCAAAGATTGTGTGCGGATTTCTTCTCTTTTTTATATTTTTAAAATGTTGTATATATGCTGCCCACCATTTCTAATATTCCCCCAGGACAACTGACTCGATCATGCAATAAATAATGCTTTGTTAACATCAGAGCAGGGCAGTAAAATCTGTTTCCAGCCAACAGCTATAATTGCCTTTGGCAGCATGCCAGGAACAGTACTCCAAAAGTGAAATGAGCCAAGACAAAAAACTATATTTTGTTTAAATTAAATCTACTTAGTCTCATCATGTATTTAATCATTTTTTGCTTCAGTCATATTACCGGCATGTCAATTTGGTGGCAGACGTTACATTTTGAAGCTTATGAACACAATAATGGGTTCCTAATCCTGGGATTAAATAATATTTTATTTTTCTCAGAAGACGTATCTCATCCGTCCTCAATTGAAGTTTTCTGTGCATCAGCAGACATGTTAAATAAGTTGTTATAATTATCTAATAATTATCTAATAATGGTCTATGTGACTAATATGCGATTAATCAGATAGCTCATTTTGCTTGTTTCTAGCTTTGAACCAGCTTTCTTTCATAAACGGTATTGGGACAGAAGAGGGATGGATACTACTGCTTTCCCCTCCAGCTTTCCAATCTGAGTTAGAGTAGTGTTGCTGTTCTCTGATCTTTAAAGCTCTGCATTTCATTAGATCCATGTCAATCATGAGTCAATTAGTTTCAGAAAGGCTGTTTTAATCACTAGTTAGCCAGATTGTTGTAACCAGAGAACTGAGCAAGACTGATTAGAGCAGAGGTAGGAAATGTGCAGCCCAGTTCCATTTCTGCATGCCTCTAAGTCCATTAAAATCACACTATTCCAAGGGAGGCTCAATTTGCCATTATTTTTCATACTGAAATGAAAGAATTTACTACCTTTAATCGCCAAATGGCTTAACTCAGTCATAAAACCCCAAATAAACAAATAAAAGAGTCACAGGCCACATCCTTTGATTCTCTTTCACTACTTTTCTATTTTATCTTGTAATCACCAATCACTTTTTCACTTCAAGATGGCAAAGGTGACCTGTATTCCCCCTGCAATCATCAATTTAATTTATTCTGGGGAAAAATAGAGCCATTTGTTCAGTGAAAGCAGAAAAAGCCAGTGTAAGTTTTCCAGGAGGAGATAGACCTTCTGCTTCAACTGATGTTGAAGCAGAAGGTCTATCTAAGAAGTCTGTATGAAGCTCAGCCAAATGCAATTCTAAAACCAGGAAGATGTTTTTCAAAACTTCAGCATACAGAAAGAAAACTGATGGCTTCTTCCCACACTGTGTAATGGAAGCCATGATTTATCATAAATATGGTACACAAAATTTCATAGACTCCTGCAACTCACAGCATTTCTGCATCCCACCAAAAGGAGATAAATTGATATACCATAGCTGAGTTTTTATTATCTAGTGTTCCTCTTCCATATATAAATCCATCATGTTCCTCAGCAGAAAAGGGATCACTGACATCCCATCCATCAGGGTAAGCTGGGACCACATCTATATGTGCAAGCAGCATATATGGCTGTAATTGAGGATTAGATCCTTGGATGGTGAATAGATGGCTGTAATTTCCGATAACTTCATGTTGAATGAATGAGGTAGAAAACACTACAGGAAAAGCTTCAGGAAAGAGAATTAAACAAAGTTAGCCACTGGATTTAATTTTGAAGTTACTGTGTGTTGGGTAAAGAGGCCAGACTTTTAATGAACGTCATGTATAAAAGAATAGTGACTGGTATATTTGGAAATAGTTAACTGAAGTAAGAGAGAATGAAATTGTTTTTGTATTTCTGCATGTAGATGAACTGTTTTTAAAGCAAATAATATAAATAAGGAAGAACATTCTGAAATTATTCTTTCCCCCCTTTTATCCACTGGGAGACAAAAAACATGTATATTTTAGCAAATTCAGCAAATGTTCCCTTTGTGACCAGAGCAGTGAAATAATCCTTCTATTTATATTGTTCCTGCATCAGCATTTATTATCTTACTCTGACTATATACATAGCAACCTTTGGATGCTCAAAGTCCTACTCATACTTTATTTCAGAAACTGCAATAATCTAAAGTAAACCTAAAGTATCATCCTTGTGTTGCAGTTAGACAGATGAACTATGGTTTGCCATCATAACTTGGTGGAAAGAAAACCACCTAACACAATTACTGATTAAACAACAGGGAACCAAATAATGTCATGCTGTTTCTCCATGCCTGAAAGAAACTGGCTTATTTAAAGCAGCCTTATTTATTTTTTTAATTGAATTGATTTTAGAACTTTGCACTTTCTGGTTCAACCCATGAGGTTTAGGTTGCAAGGAACAAGGTATATTGAAATAAATAGGACTTAATTTCTAAGTAATATGTGGTGGTCCTGTCCCCCCCAAGAATGCTTAAAGGTTTGTGTGTGTGTGTATCTATCTATTATAGAATAAAATAGAATAGAATAGAATAGAATACTTTATTGGTCAGATGTGATAGGACACACAATGAATTTGTCTTGGTGCATATGCTCTCAGTATACATAAAAGAAAAGATATATTCGTCAAGAATCATAAGGTACTTAATGATAATCAGGGTACAAATAAGGTATCAAATAATATTATATCTATCTATCTATCTATCTATCTATCTATCTATCTATCTATCTATCTATCTCTGCAGCTTTCCTTTTAGTTTCTTTTATAGAGTCATACCATTAATCCACTGTTGTCAGTCCTGTTTATACTATCTTGTTCATATGTCACACTTAAGTGTCACATGGCTTGTTTGGCTTAAAATTTTATATTTATGTTATACACAAATCAAGTATTGAGTTAGAATCCATAACATGTAGCTTAGCATTGTGTATCCAACAAAGCAATTAACATTGGTCATAACTTAGTATAGTATCTCTGCCAACCACTGATTGAAAGGGATCTAATTTTTCCACTTACATTAATATTAAACTAGGAGAATTCGCCATGAAGTATACATGTTTTACCCTTTCTGTGGATCTGTGTATGGTAACTCCAAGTGAAAAACAATATTAAATTATTGTTCAAATGCATATTCATTTTTTAAGAATCCATATTTTCTTCACAGATGAAGCACCTATAACATCTATAATTAACACTTATAACCACCAACATAATTGTTGTCAATTGAACTTTATTAAATAATGAACCATATTTTTTCAGTTTGGTGCTTCAGTTCTATCAAGAAATAAACGCAATACAATAATTATATTTTCTATGCAATTAGTAGCATTGTCACTAATAAAAACAAGTATTTAAATTTAAATACCTTTGTAAATATATGGCTCAAATTCTTCCAGGGCTGTTATATTCTGATCATCTGGTGAGAAGGAAACTGTTTGTATTCTGACAGCACCTTTTGTAAAGGATAAAGGATTTTTCAAAACGCTCAGGCAATATTTGAAAAGAGTAACACAGATGAACTACTGCACCCATTAAAATGCCTCAAAGATACACTTAAATAAGAAACTATCATCGCTGGGTTGATAAGCTATAGTTTCAATCGTAAGAGGGTATTTATGGAATTTTTGTGATAATAGTAAACAATTGTTATGTAAGAGCTTTGTACGTTAAGATGGGAGCACCTCTCTGTGCACAAATCCAGCAGAAAGGTCTGCACAACATGAAGGATGAGAATTCAGTTTATTGCCATTCATGTATTTGACAGTATTTATATGCCACCCCAATCATAGGCTCTGAAAAGCTCAAAATAAAATATAAAATACATATTTAACTTCCCCAACAGGTGCAAAATGGTTTTAAAATAGTTTAAAAATCCACAGAGCATATAGAAGGGATTTTACCAGCTTCTGAAATTTATGGGCCTTCATAGATTTGGGAAAAATAATCCCCCCAACCATGGTTTGGGGCAACCATGAAAAAAGCTCGCCTCCCTGAAATCTCATAGGAAGATGGAAATCAAGCAGGAAGATTGAATGTGGAGTAAATGATTTTCCCATGGTAATTGGGAATCCAAGCCTCAAAAGGCTTCATGGGTCTTGACAAGCATTTTGAATTGTACCTGGAAACATGCCAGACATTAATGCAGTTCCTGCAAAATAGGTGTCACTCTGCTGTTCCTGCAAAACAGTTGTCATTCTCTAATCTAATTCTCTAATCTGCCTGGTTAGCAAACAGGCAACTGCAATTGTTGTCAACTGTTCTTTCCAAGTAAGTGGAAGTTAAAAAGCACCTCAGCTAGTTCTAGCAAACTAATGGCATGCCGCAAAATCATTGTACAAACACACTCCATGCACTTTTATCGTGATATGGGAGGGAAGTACATTGCGATATTACAGCACATTATTTTATCACTATGTCAGCAGCCTAAATAGAGCATTACCCCACCTAACCTGAGGAAGGAAAGAAGAGGGGAAATGAATCCATCCATGAGGACTTCCCCAAGTCCTTCAGGGTGCAAAGCCTGCATTTTATAACAGATCAAATCATATGAACACTGTCTTTTCCGATATATTTGTGTCTACAAACTGAATTTCTATAGGTCGTATATAGGCAGAACTATATACAAGGGTAAGAACCCCACATGTGATTTTATTCAAAGCGATATAGGTTAGAGCCTCCAAGAAGCTAGTGTTATTTTGGGCAAAATATGAAGTTGTTTTATGCATTCTGATTGTGAAAAAGTATCGATAAAGCAGGAGTTGTAGCAGAGGTAGTCGCAGCAGCAACAGACATTCCATCCTAAGTAGTTGCTCCAGGATAGGAGATCTACATATTGTACCAAATTATTTAAGCCAGTAACAGAGGAAAACACAATTTAGTCTAACAGACGCAGACAAGGCTATACTTTTGCTCTCTCGAACCACCAGCACTAATTTCCTATTAAAAACAGAGAAACGTTTACTTTGAAGAAATGACTGCTTTTACACCCGATTCCACCTTTGCTTTTTTTTTCCTTTTACCTTGGAGCACCTCCTTGAGCTCCTGCAATTCGCGCGGGCTAAAGGCAGCCTCCGCTCGCCGCTGCCGTCCCTGCTGCTGTTTTTCCCTCAGCCCTACGGCCGGGTCGGAAGGCCGGGTCCCATAGGTTCGGAGGAGTATCGCGATCAGCAGAAGCGACGCTATCCCGCACAGTCCCAAGGTAGCCGCGCACAAGACCCCTCGCAGCCGGGCACCGAAGGTCGCCATTTTCCTGCGTCTTCGCCCAGCCGCGCTGGGAACTTTGACAGGCAGGCGCGGCTTCTAGCCAATCATTGACGGAGCTTTTAATTTATCACCGCCGCGGGAAACTTGGTTTGGTTGGACTTGTTTGTGCAGTACGGGAGTCCCTCGCGCTTCGCCGGAGAGAGGACTCCCAATTCACTCGGTTGAGGGCATTTTGCAAAGGCCCGTATAGGATTAAGGGGCTAATACAGGTAGTCCTGGATTTATAACGGTTCGTTTGGTGACGAGCTGGTGTTTAAAGTTACAATGGAACTGAAAAATGTGACTTATGACCATTTTTCACTGTTACGACCTTTGCAACATCCCCATGGTCTGTGATCAAAATTCTGATGCTTAGCAACTGGCTCATATTTATGACCGTTGCAGTGTCCCGAGCTCATGTGATCCTCTTTTGTGATCTTCTGAGGACCAAAGTCAATGGGGAATCAGATTCACTTCACAATTGTGTTTCTATCTTAACACCTGCAGCAATTCACTTAACAACTGAGGCAAGGAAGGTCATAAAGTGGAGCAAAATGTACTTAACAAATGTCTCACTTAACAACAAAAAATTTGGCCTTAATTGTGGTTGTAAGTCGAGGACTACCTGTAATTAATTGTTTCTAATGGCTTGTGTCTTTCTGTCAAAGGATTGGTCTAAAGACAAGGTCTTGCTATCTTTACTTGCAAACACCGACATTCTTTCATGTTGCTTTGTCGATTGCAGCAGGGAACAGGTGCTAATCAACCTTGTCTGGACTTCTAGCTACTGACCTGGGATACCACAAATACAAGAAAAGGCCAGTGCTACAGTCAAACTGGGAAACCAGTTGCCCTACTTGCCAAATAAAGATGCAGGGACTAGTCCAGGAAATCACCAGAAATCCAGTTTGAATGAGAGTTTACTATTTATACACACTCAACATGAACTTTGAGACCAGAAAATTTAAGAACATACTTTCAGCTGTATTAGACAAAATCTAGTTAATTTTCACAATTCAATGCATGTAACATTTTGAAGAAGTCAGTCTTTATTTGCTCTAATTTCAGATTCTACTTTAATTGATTTCAGAACCACTGGGTGCTTTTCTCCATTAACATTTGAAGATAAGCTTTTCATAAGGTAGAACTAAAGTTTGGTATATTAAGAGACTTTAAAAAACATCCTTTGGTTTGGGCTGTTCATTTAATGTGTATCGTATGCCCTTTATATCATACACTTTACAGAATGATCCTGGTGGAAGAAATAATCACAACAAAAAAACTATCCAACATCAATAGTCATTTGCATCATTCACATTTTTATATAAAATTATTTTGCATTTACAAAATACAATTTTAAAAACTATCTTTGCTTAGATTAACTAGTTAGGCAAATCTGCCTGAGAGGTAGGTTCTCTTCATTGTGGCATAATAATAAAAAAAAAACTTGAGAATGTTTGACTAGTTTTAAACTGCTTGAGAGGAATCAGATGATAAACTGCTGTTCTTGAATTGAATCATATGACTCATTTAAGAATCCTTTAGTCCAAACTGTATGCAAGGCAAAACCTGAGCGCTAAGAAGGTTTTAATCTAAATTATTTTTTAATGTTATACTTAGGCAATACAATTTACTAAGTCTGTGCAAAGCAGGGGCATTAGTGGGGAGTAAAAAATATCAAGATGGCAGCAGTGACTATGCAATTGAAACTGCCCCTTTTAAATGCCGGTACGCATTTATGCAATCTATGTAAAAAAGCTGGCCTCTGATTGGGTCATTGTGGCCACCATTTTAAGTTTTTTGGAATCCTTCCTGAATGTCCTCAGTACAAAGCATTCTGCAAATGTTTTGCTCTTTGAGAAATGCCTCCTTCAAATGTTAGACAGTTTTGCACTTCTATATCTTTTTCTGAACACAATACACAGGACTGGTAATCAGGCTGAAAAATAATTGTTTCTTACAGAAATTTTATTTTTCAAAATGAAACTAAGGTAAATTTGTTTACTTTAGTTATTAAGAACAAAAGGCTACAATACCAAGAATAAGGTGGAATAACTTGAAATTTCTAAACACAAGTATAGTAAAAACGTTACAGGTAATCCTAGACTTACAACAGTTCATTTAATGACTGTTCAAAGTTACAACGGCACTGTAAAAGTGACTTATGATCATTTTTCACATTTATGACCATTGCAGCATCCCCATGGTCATGTGATCAAAATTCAGACCTTGGCAACAGACATATTTATGACCGTTGCAGTGTCCTGAGGTCATGTGATCCACTTTTGTGATCTGACAAGCAAAGTCAATGGGGGAAGCTGGATTCACTTAACAACTGTGTTGCTAACTTAACAACTGCAGTGATTCACTTAACAACTGTGGCAAGAAAGGTCATAAAATGGGACAAAACTCACTTAACAAATTTCTCACTTAACAACAAAAATTTTGGCCTCAATTATGGACGTAAGTCGAAAGCTACCTGTATTAGAATAAATTAAAATATCTTCTTTGTTTTTGTTTAATTAAACCTATGTCAAATAAGCTTAATTTTGAAAAAAATTCAAAGAACTGTAGAAATGCTGTATGAACATAGATCCTATGAAAAAAATTTCATCCTCTAAACATAAACACATTCTTCAGAAGAGAGAAAAAAGATCAGAGATAGGTGTGGTTTATAATGAAAAAGGCAATATTGCTTCTAGGCAATACAGTAATACATGTTGGATGATGTCCAGTACTACAATAAACACAGCCCTTGATTTGAGAAATGAGTTGGTGCATTTAGGCAACAAAAATAAGAAATATAGCAGTAAGTTGCAATGAGCAAAATTAGAAGAAACCTAGGCACAACATAGTTGTGTTTAACTTTGGTGTGGAGTCTATTCAATGAAACAATCGCCCTTCCTTGTGAACTGAAACTGCTGCAATTTGTGAGCATTTTATCTGGCAATCAAACATTTTCCAGATTTTCCTTTGTTTTCCCTCATAAGAACAATAGTGGAGAATTAGTAGATATGCATGTGTGCTACATGCATACTTATGGCTCCATAAACAAATGGTGTTAAGAAGAGGAAAATATGAACCAGAAGTTATTCAAGCTATCCTTCTGCTTTTTCTAGATGGATGAAATATATTCCCTGAGTTTCTTCCTTCCATGCCAACTGTTTCAAGAGTCAGGTGCTCTGAGGTTCATAATCCAAAAGGAATTATAGAAGAGAATACCAGGTCCAAGAGACATTCTGTCCTCAGGTGCTATAGAAGCACCAATAGCCTCTAGCTAGAAAGGCCATTTTCCTTGCCATTCGGACACAGGAACCTTCATAAGGAAACATGAACAAATAATTTGCCATCACAGGAATGTTCCTGAGTTGCTCACAGTGCTGTTTGTGTTTCTGAATGAAAAATGCTTCCAAACATTTCCTAGAAAAAATATGGAGATTTGCATTAGAAACTGATGCCAACATTACTAACAATGCGTCACAAAATTTCATTAGATGTATGCTTGGACTATAGCTTATATCGGATACATTTTAGTTATAATTAAGTTATTTAGCTTAATCGTGACTAATTTTTCCTTTTGATTTTAGAGAAACGAATGTTAATTCTGTTTGAATGTAACCGTTATGAATGTATTCCTTATTACTTATGCTTAGATTTTATTATCTGTTTACTCATAACTGTGTGCTGCCTTAATTTACAAATTTTAGGCAGCTTACACTATAGTACAACACAGAAACAATTCATTATAAAGCAATATAATCCCAAAAAAAGAAATGCAATATTTCAATATAATCACCACTGAATTCAACCACAGCATGGTAACATTGATTACTGGAAGGCCTGTGGGAAGACCAGTGATTTAACTGCTGTCCTAAGCATTAATAGGGCCATCTTGAGTATAGGGAGGCAACCTGTTCCAGATGAAGGAAGAGATAGCAGAGGCTTAAGTCCCACTCCATCTATTTTCCTTACAATGAGCACCACTGGGATGGGCAGATATGAATCAGAACAGAGATCTCATCCCTTTCTCAAGCCATGCAAACCAGAGAGGTAATCACCAACTACCTTGAATTGCAGTTATATTGGAAGCAAATTGATAGCTATAAATAATGCAATTCCTGCAACAGGATAACTGTACTAACTGAAGTTTCTGAATGTGTTCAGTAGCAGACGAGGTAGAACAAATTGCAACAATTCAAACATGAGGCGACTAGAGCATGAGAGATAGTAGACAGTACATCTGGCAGAGGAATGAGTCAGACTCTTCATTTAATATCATTTTGTTCTTTTAACTGACCTCTTCCAAATTTTGGAATTCAGCACTGCTATCTTCCAGAGATTCATCCGAGACAGAGACTTCGATCTGATTTGACCTCTGAGTAGGAAGAAATGGCTTGTTATTGTTTACAAGATTAGCATATGATAATAAAGCTCCAGAGCCTATTTTTAGTTAAATATCAGCATAGGATTTCATGTAACACATTACAATAAGCTCATAAATCAATACAACTATATGTAAGATGATTAATCCGAGTTACAGCATATTTTATGGATTTTTCCAGGAGCCACTGATAATGTTTCAGCCTTGTAAGACGTACATTTAGCAAATTACAAACTATGAACTGTAATTATGATACATGTGTCATAGCTCTGAGTTGCAATACTTGGTGTGAGCCAGCATTTCATACATATCTTAACAATAGCATGGTATATAAATAATGTTTTACAGTGGTATGATATTTTAATAGGTTCTGTCATTATCTTTGTGCTTCAAATACCAGCAAAATTTTCTGGATTGTATAACAAACAGTTGAAAGGAGGTGTTTTAAATGCTTAAGTAATAGAGCTGGAAAAATATAAATGGAATTCATAGTTGGCAACCATCTTCTATTAATGTACTCAAACCAAATTATTAGACCAGGGTTGTCAGGCTCAATTTCATTGAGGGCCACGTCAGGGTTGTGTTTGACGTCAGGGGGCTGGGGTAGATGTGGCTGGATTTTGTCTCCAATTTGACTTTCACTGAGTTTAAAATAAGAATTTATGACTGAATATTTGCAATAACTAAGATATGAAGCATAATTTGTCATGTTGTGATAAAATAAATAACAAGCAACCATTTTCATTATATATCACATTTGATTTACACTTATATAGATCCATTTTTATATGCTTTGTTCATTATGCTTATGTTAAACTGTCAACAATTGTGTTTCATCTTCATTTGTGGGTTTCTTCCGCAAACTCCCAAAACTTTAACCTTAGACTGTCTACTATAGACCTCACACCATTCCTAAGAGGTCTTTAAGGAGTGTGCATAAGCACACCAGCGTGCCTACCATCCCTGTCCTATTGTTCCCTTTTATCCGAATCCGTCTCATATATTCATAATCTTGTCTATACTTGTATCTGTTTTCTAATATATGCTTGATGAAAAATAAATAAATAAAAATAATAAACTCAACTAGATTTACAAGAAAAGTAAGCTATTGGGTTGTTTCAAAACAGTAGCATAATTAAGACTGGGAAAGTATAGCCTGTTGAATAGAATTTAATGATAGTAAAACTACAAATAGCCTGGAATTCAAGTAAGAAAATAAAATGAAAATGCCTGTTACCAAACTCATACTGTTTTCTCATTTTAGCTGCACAAAATCTATCTTTCCCCAATGTCTGCACTTCTCTTTTTCTCCTTTTAGAATTTTGACTGCTGAAGTTAGCTTGGCCATGGCAACTGAATTACCAGCTACAGTTTTGGTGGTCAGGAGAACAGGTGGAAGAGCATACATTATATCGTTACTGTTTTCTGAATTGTTGTTTATGTATCCATAAATATTCTTTTAATTAAGATCAGGGTATAAAATAAAGTAATAAATATAACTAAATAAGTGAATTATTTATACCTGTTCTAGGACAGAATGACAAGTAGCTCTGCTGCTGTTCATTGTTGCAAACAAAACAGCATCATGGATGGTCACAAAGAGGTGACAAGGCTCAAGACCTCCTTCTTCAAAGACTCCACCAATACGAATATCATCATACACTTGAGCTAATGAAAAAGACAAATTTAAGATTACTGATTGCAGATCATTTCTTTTTCACTATAACTGCTGTTGGAGAAGGATTTCCAAAACCTTTTAAGTAAATTAAGTAGACTCTATTTTTGCGTCCATCTGAAGCTCAAGTAGATTGAACAGGAAGACTGAAAGAACTGCACTGCACTGTAGCTGGATAATGAGCTTATTGAGCAATATACTCAAGCAGAGTTGATTTTACACAGTAGAGCATTTTTTAGGGAACAGGAAAAACCTGTACCACTTAGGACTGGCTAGACAACCTTCCTTCTTTTAAAGAAGATAAATTTTAGCTCTGCCATGACAGTCAGCCAGCTGAGCGTTTTGGAAAATTTTAAATTGTTCATTTTCATGTATGTTACTTTTGGAAGCCTGGTGCTGTGTAAACTGCCTTATGGCCTGATCATTCACCTATGGTTGAGTTTAAACTTTCAAGCTATCTTGCATTTTAAAATTAACCCATACAACTCATATGTTTGTGCATGCATATTACTAGAAGGCGATCTCAAGTAGTTTGATTTCATTCCTGCTCTTTTCAGGAGCAAGCATTACTGAAAACATTTTCCTTGTCCTAGATCACTAAAGGTCTATTTAAAGTGTTTTTGTCTTGAAAAAGAAAACCTTTGAGTCCAGGTAATTTTATCAGTTTTGTATTTGTTTTTAAAATCTAAAAAACCCAGAAGATAGAAAAATGAAACTATTGCTTGAACTGTGATTTTCCAATCCCTGGGCTATACAGTACAACATTGCATGTGTAAACCTACCTGTGATATGATATAGTATGTGAACATTCAACTTTTGACATTTGCCACCTGAAATGGTTCTGCCTCTTGTTAAATGGAAGTCAAATGAAGTTACCGATAGGTATAAGGGTTTGTCTCTTTACCAACAATTACCAAGCAGCTTGTTCGATCAGCTATGTCATTAAAGTTCTTAAAATATTAAGTATCCATATTTTCCTTATTTCCCACCTCTCTCAGTGGTTTTATTTGTCTTTCTATATTAAATTCTGAAAGCATGAATTCTTTATTAATCTGTAAATTACCCTGGACATTTTTCAGCTCAAACAGTATCACATTGTAAATAAATAAGTAATAAAGAATAAAATTCTTACCAGGTATATTTGCAAGAAAGACCTGAATCCCAATCCTTTGGTAGTTGGTACAGAGCTACACAAGAAGACAAAATGAGAGGTGATGGATTGATTTTGCATAGTTGTGGCCTTAGCATTTACAAGCATTCATTTAATGTGCAGGTATTAGACATAATATATTAAGCTCATTTTTTTTAAAAAAAGCCAAAGACAACACAGCACTGAATTTTCCAAAATGCCCAGTTACTAATGATGCAATATATAGTCTAAAACCAAATAATTAGAACAGGAATGGAAATCATAAGACTCACTTTTATTTATGAGGTATATCTTTGAAAATGAAAATAACATTGTACTTGGTATATAGAATTGAAGCCTGCATCTCCTTATTCTGTGATTTGCTATATAGTACTTAGTCAGAAAGTTAAAATAACAATGTAAAAACTCATATTTTATCTGTTGAAGGTGCAGTTTTTGTTTTTTGTTTGTTTGATCAACAGAGTGTTAGTTGTTACTTTGGTTTCACAAATAATCTCCAGGCTTCTCACATGTGTTCTCCACATGAGTTGTCCACCTTTCCAATTTGCAGCCAGAAGTACAATGCTACTTGTATCAAACTTTAGTCCTGATTAACCCTATGTCAGGCCTGCCTCTGTTCAAATTCCAAGAAAGAAAAACCCCGACTCCATTGAAGTAGAGAAGAGGTACTTTTACTGAGTTTGAAATGATAGCAGCGAAAGAAAAGCAAGATCTGAGCCAAAAGGCACGAATGTCCAATCTCCCCCCAGGGACCCAGGCTAAATATCCAATCCCTGTCCCACATAGTGTCATGTGGGGCACATCTTCAGGCGTTTTTGTCCATCTGGAGTTCCAGGACGGTTGGCCTTGACTGAATATAAACAACTCCAACTTCAGCAGTGCAGTAATTCATGAGAGCAAACCTCCCTTTTTATTCACACGGGCCATCTTCACACCAGCTCTCTTCCCAAACCCAATGCCATGCCCCCTTCCCCATTACTAGGCAGCCGATAGCAAGCAAGCAAGCATCAAAGGGAAAACCCATGTTGGAGATCTGGCCGACAAATACTTTCCCACCAAAGTGGTACCTATTAATCTACTTGCATTTGCATGCTTTCAAAAGCTAAACAATATGCATTTAAACTGATTGATTGACTATGTGCTATCAAATTATCACCAGCTCTTTGCAGCCAAATAGATAGATTTTCTCCATGGTAATCCATCTCCCGGGGTCCTTTTGTTTTTGCAATGGCACCACCACCACCACCAGTGTAACTGAGACCTTGCTGCTGGTTGTCTTCTTCTTCTCTTTCCTTCCACCTTTCCTACCATTAGAATTTTTTTCAGAGAGTTAGAGCTTCACATAATGTGTCTGAAGAAAGATAGCATCATCATTTGTGCCTTGAGTGAGAACTTGACTTGTTTAATAATCTATTTGTTTGTTCTCATGACATCCCACAGTACTCTTAGGTGTCTCCTCCAGCATCAAAGTTCAAAACTGTCAATACTCCTCCTATCCTACCCCTTCAAAGTCCAACCTTTGCTTCCATAGATTGTCATAAGAATACCATGGTTTGCATAGTTCTGATCTTTGTAATGACTGTATATAGATAAATCATGGCATTTGAATATCTTTTCCAAGGTCTTCATGGCTGCTGTAATTAGTGCTAGTCTACAGCATTATTTCTTGCTCTTTGTTCCTTTATGTTATAAGAAATGCCCAGCACTGTGAATATAGTTCTGAAATACTTAAACATTGAGAATGAAAAAAATGCAAGAAGGAGATCCCATTCCCATTTGCTTGTCTCAATTTACTATTTGGTTTCTCTCTCTCTCTCTCGCTCTCCCTCCCTCCCTCTCTTCCTCTTCCTTCTTTCCTTCCTCCTTCCTTCCTTCCTTCCATCCTTAATTAATTAATTAATGTATTTATTTATTTCTATCTCCCTCTATCTCCCTCTATCCCT
>JANHFT010001946.1:70878-92354 GCA_032467955.1 Pseudoxenodon macrops | reverse complement strand
GAGAGCATATGCACCAAAGACAAATTCCTTGTGTGTCTAATCACACTTGGCCAATAAAGAATTCTATTCTATTCTATCTGGAAACTCCTACAAATACTGAAGTCACTATTCTGTTTTTTGTAAAGATCAAGATTGTAATCTTGCCCTGTATGAAAATAGTTCAAGTGCAGGACAATTTCTTAAACACCAAGTCAAATTCTAAGACCACATGCAACAACTATTCTTTTCACATATTTGCTCTGTAGCAATGGGCACTAGAATCTCTCTGTATATCATTGTAGAATAATTTTTCCCTTTTCCTGAAAAATGCCTAGGCAGCACTGATATAATCTTTTCCAATTTTCCATTATGCTAACCAAGCATAATCATTGTAAGAGTCTCTATTCCCAAGGGAAATGTTTAACAGAAGAAATGTATGTCTGAATTTCCCTTTTTACCCTCTTTTCTTCATAATTCTTTAAATAACAACAATGGCGGATTAAACTCTTTAGTTGTTTCTAAAACAGTAGCTCTTTAGTTACTGTTACTATAATTTGTTATTGACTTATGAGCTGCTCTTGGAATCTTTCCAGCAAAAAAGTTAAGTATCAGTGCTTTAAATCAAAGATAAGTATTTTTTTTCCAGTGGAGGCCCTCTCTTCTATTTTTAAATTTGCTTTGACTACAAAGACTATGGGAGTATCATTCAGGCAGGGGAAAACTTGTAACTTTGGGGGAGAATTGGGTGGTTAAGGTATAAAACAGGCCATGCAGACATTAATCACATTTATTTTACACATTTGTTTGCTAATACCACAGAAATGTGTGCTGATCAAAGGCAAGATTTGGTGGTGCTTTGTGGACTGCAAAAATGGGCCAGGGGAGGTTGCAGGAATCTGGCTAGCCTGCTTGCCTACCTTTGCTTTAGTTAAAAGATAATTTATTTGGAGCACAATACCAAGAGTTACAGAGTCAGTGCCTCTGTGTTTGCAAGCTGATGTGAACCATTCTCTCGAATGCTAACTGACATAAATTAATACATTTATGACATAAAGCATAAATTAATGAAATACAAAGGAAGGATCGCCTCTTTTTACCGATGAAGCAATTTCTGAATAAACTTTTAGCAAATATGGGCAAAATGTATGCAGATGTAATCTACTGTTACGCAATTTGCTCAAGCAAAGTATCCAGCAGTAAACATAGAAGAGATTTGCTTTTTCCATGATAAAAAGTTTGGAACATGTTATACTTTTGTCATGGAATTTACCGGTATTTCAATCAGTGCCTAGTACTCTTATCATTTTCTTTTTAAGCCTTTTCCTTAGATTAGTGGAAGGTCATCTATATTCTAGTATAGCAACTCTCAAAGTTTCTAGGCACCTCTGGAAATCCGTGAGACCCTTTCAGGGGGTATGTGACATGAAATAAATAAACACTTAAAAACTTCTCAGTTTTAATTTCTAATATACAGTATTGATAGATATAGCTCCCAGAATCCAAAGCTCTTTGGAGTCCTCAATCATTTATAAGAATGTAGAGGGATCCTAAGGCTGAAAATGTCTGAGAAAAACTGTTCTAGTAAATCAGTCACCTTGTAGAAATTCAGGTAATTCATTTCTAGTCTCATATTTTCTACTTCGATTAGCATCTGCTATCCATGTTCTCAGCTGAAATCTTCCCATGTTTAATTAATTCTTTTTAAGCTACGGTGATGTTTAAATTCAACATATGCAATAGCACAGTAATTCACGTCTGGGTATTAAATATACTACAGCTAAGTCAACTTACTTTTTGTAATATCAACTCAGATACGCTTATTAACATCTATGCATGCTTAGTTATAAAGGCACAAAAAACATTTCAATAGTAAGAAAAATGTGGTATCTGGCTAAATATGTAATGCAACTTATACAACATGCATTTCGTGAAATACTGTGTCTTTTAAAATGAAAGACGTGGTTGAAATACTTCTCTGGACTAGACTGTTTTAACAAAGCTGCTGAATATTTTTATGGTAAGATTCCAAGAGGAAATTCTTCTGTACAGAAATGCAAAAAAAAAAAAAACCATGGCAATATAAATAAAATATTTTTGTAGATTTTTGTTAATATTTATAAAATAGTGACTTAACTCTCACTAAAAGGTATATTCTGCTTTCTCTAAATATTCCGATACTCACACAATCCAACTTGCTTTTTTTCCAGAGGTAATATGGATCAGTCAGTTGCTTGAGAGAATTTTTCAAATTTACAGCTATCAAAGCTCCTAGAACAGCCTGTGATGGAGAGTACATGATAATATGAATGACAAAATATGCATGAATACGTAGGCACCCCAGTGTATTGCCTGTTCATTTGCAAACAGCTAGGATAAGTTTATAGAAGCAACCTAAAATAAGTATATTTGCCGAATAATGTGAAATGGAATGTGGCTTAGTTAGGTCTTTCAGGAATGGGCTGCATCCATCTGGTGACCACCAGATGGCAGAAAATATTTCTGTTGTCTACTGGATAGCTAAATATTTTAAGCCCAGATCTGGCAGCTCTAAATATATGGAATGTGTGTCTCCTTTCAGAGTACTTGATCAAAGTACTGTGTTATTATTATTATCATCACAGCCCATGTTGTCCTATAGAACAGTATTTCTGGACAAAGATCACAAAATAAAACAAAAGTAGCTACACAATCATACACAAATATTCTTGAAATTAAGGCTCAATAAATACAAGGCAAGAAATGTATGTAAAATTGCTGTCCTAATATGAGAGGCATCTAGATTATTATTTTTTAAGCTTCTTCTCTAGTTCATTAGTTTATTATTTTCTGTTCCTCTTTCCATTAAGCAAATTATTTCTTGAAATAAATTATTTAGTTTATTTTACTCATAGTTTGTTTGGTCAAGGTGTCTTGTTGCATCTCCTGTTCAGTTATTTGTTTAAGTTGTTTGTATATCAGTTCACCTTTCCTGAGTTTTTCTGTAAAATTTGTAATTTGGCGATCAAACAATGTGTTCACCAAAATGCAGTTCCCCTGTTTAAATCTGTGATGAAAATGTTAAAAATATGAGGTAATAATTCTGATAAACACCCTCTAAAAACAGATCTAGTGATTTGAATATTTACCTTGGGGAGAGGGTTAAGGTAGCTTCCCAAAGACAACATGGTCATCATTACCACCAATGCTACACAAAAACTTGCCACCTGAGAAGAGAAAAGTAGCTTGTTACAAAAAACTATTTGGGACTATGTCATAGTACATTCCAGTTTTGGAATAAAAATCAAAATAACTGATGAAAAGAAGTGTTATGAAATATAGTTTCCTGTTCTAATTTATAACAGTGCATATTTTAGTTTGTCCTTTGAAATCATTGTAATAATAGCTACTGCTGCTGCACTGAATATTTCTTCTGCATTAAAGAAACATCCTATTTAATTGAATGTAAAAGCAGTTCCCCAAATATGAAAACATGTAGTGATATTAGCAATAACAATAGCACTTAGACTTATATACTGCTCCATAGTACTTTACAGCATTCTCTGAGTGGTTTACAGTGTCAACATATTGCCCCTAACAATCTGGGTCATTTCATGACCTTGATAGGGTAGAAGGCTGAGTCAACCTTGAACTGTTCAGGATTGAACTCTTGGCTGTGGGCAGAGTTAGCCTGCAATACTGCATTCTAACCACTGCATCACCACGGCTCCATTCATATTCACATGAATAAGAAGAGTTTTTTTTCAAATTAGGATGTGGCTAAATTATGTGTCTGTTTTTGTTTTGTTTTGTTTTGTTTCTCATTGTACAAACCATTTCTCAAAGGATTGCAATTTCCCTAATATCTCACGCCTCAATTAAACCTCGGGAGAAGAGAAGACAAGATAGAACTTCCAAGATCTTTTTTCAGATTAGAAGGGATGAACAACTATTGTGACTTTTCTGGGTGGGAGAAATATGTATTAGAAAGGAATAACAACATTCTTCATCACCTTACAACAAAATAAGTCCAAAAAAACTCTGGAAGTTAGACTGAAAAAAGAAACTTTTCTTGCAGCACAATTTTTTAAAAAGTACATTATTCCCCCAAAAGAAAGAATGTATAAGGCGCGGAAGTTGAATAAATTCCTGGAACTATTGCTGATGAAAAATGGCTCATTATAATGTTTTGAATTTGCTGAATTTAAAACTGAGAGTCTAAAGAAATAGCAAGTACTAGCTCCACAAATTGATGTAGTGTAATGGAGGAGAATAATGAAGAAATGAGATTCTAAATCAATAAGGTGGTCTTAGTTGCACCACTTCATCTCCTTTCTACAGTATGGGAACAGTAATACTGACCTACCTGGTATGATTAATTAAAGCAGTGATGACCATATGGCGCTTCAAATGCTAATTATTAGAACTGTACAATACTTTGGATTTGATTCCCAAAAAGGTGCTTTGGAGGGCATGGAGTTGCAAAGGTAGCATGTGCCTGCAACTCCTTCAAACAGCCACATCTTTTTCTGGGTTTGCATAGCACCTTTCTGGAATTGAATCGAAAGATTTGCGTAGCTCTGCCATATATCAGTCATAGAACCTAATTTTCTGGGAGTTCTTCATCCTTCTGGCCGCTTCTTTAAGAATGGTAGTACAAATTATGCAGAGAAACATTGAACTCTTAGTTGTTGCTCCAAAACAACACTCAGCAGCCCCATCCACCATGGTCAATTGCAATGTGAAAGGCCAGAAATTCCCAGTTATATCTTATAAATATTCTGTATTAATTTGAATGTGACTCTAGAAATATGGGTTTAGAAAGGATGCTGAGAACTTTAATTCTGTATTCCCAGAATCATCATGCAGAATGTGAAAATGTCTAGAATACTTTTCACAAATAAATATTCCCATTATGAAGATGAAACGGCAAGCAAATGATAAACAACCTGAGATTTTCCACCAGCTCCATCCACAGCTAAGGTGACTGAAAGCGCACAGCAGATCACATGGATTTTGAAAAAGGATCCGAAAAAGTTACTGCAGCCCAGGGCCAACATTTCCTATGGAGACAATGGATTAGTCAGTTAAGGTTGTAGAAAACATCAAGCCCTTGTCCTTATAGTAAGTTTGTTTTGGCAACAGTTAACTGGAAATAGAAATAGGTCAGTCATTATCCTAATCTGGTCCCTCATTTGTGGGTGACATTATTTATACAAAGACTGCACCGATTAAGTCTTCAGAATCTGCTATCCCATTGCAGGAGAATCATCCACCACCAACGCTCCACGAGGATTCTTTCTAATCATTCCAAAAGTATCCCAGGATTCTCTGGGTCACATCAGTCACATGTTTAGAAACTTTCAGGCCAAGGCAGTACTAGCAGGTATCTGCCATTTAAATCTGCCACCCAAGTGAATCATCCTTTCAGCCACTGGGCTAAGAGAGAGCATGTCATGCAGAAGTGGCACAGTTGGCTGCAGTGATTGTTTAGAAGGCTAGCATTGTGCAAGTTATTGTACATGATATACCTTGATGGCATCCTTAGATGGCATCATTCTAAGTTACTCTTCAAAGAAGTTTGATTAATTAGACTTAAAATATTTACATATTAAATCCCTTGAACAGTTTGCTCCAGATTCTGCTCTGAGGCAAGTCAGCAGTTATGAAGCAATTGAAGAGTACTAATGATCAGGTTCTTACGGGCTGCCTAACAGCAGAACTTCTACATAGAAGGGTCACCTAAAATGATGACACATGGAAGTGGAGAAATGATATCCCTTCCTAGTTTCCTCCTCCTCCTCCTGTTGTTGATGTTATTATTTATTCAATGTAACTTACAGTACATCCTGTTCTTCTACATGTAAGTTCCCAATCAACCATGCCAAAAAGCAGAGACAGTTAAACTGTTCCACCCAATAGTCGTCTTTATGAGGTTGTCCTTTCTGTGAAGCAATCTGTTTTCTCAGAGTAATACATGCATTTTCCTTTTGGACAGAATACAGTATTGAGAAAATTGCCCAGTAGGCTTGCCAACTTACCATCAGTTACAGATTTCCTTGGAAAAGGCTGAGTTACAGCAACCATTTTTAATAACTTCAAATCATTTATTATCGCTGGACTTTGCAGTTTTCAAATTATATAAAAAAAAAATTAAATTCACTGACATAACCGTACTGTATTGTTTATAGGGGATTACATAATCCGAAAAGGCCAGAGGAGGGTAACACTATTAAATACGTCCTGCCTACCTGTCTTTCTGTAAATCTAGTCATCTCTCTGAGAAAGATAACAGACAGTAGTCCTTGACTGCTGACAGGTTGCTTAGGAACTGTTCAAAGTTACAATGGACCGCCCCCCCTTCCCTCAAAAGTGACATAACCCAGTTCCGAAGTTCAGATGGCCACACTTTCCAAGTGTGTGACCACAATTTGGGTGCTCAGTGGTGGCATTTACAGCCATTTGCAATGTCCTGTGATCACATTACCATAATTTACAATGGTTTTTTTCAGGAACTGGCTTTTCCTTCTAGTTTCCAGCAAAAAGTGCCCATAATGAACAATGGGTTTGGTTAAGACTGGCATTCACTTTATGACCGCTGCAAAAAAGGTCATAAAATCAGGTTGTTCATGTGATGACCTGCTTTATAACCATCACGATTTATGACTGATTCTTAGGTTCAATTATGGTAGTAAGTCCAGGACTATTTATATTTAAATTTCCAGCCTTGGAAATGGCAGCACTGGAGTTCTGGGTAGGTAAGCCATGCTATATATTTTCCAGTTATCAAGATTACCTGATTTGGGTCCACATCGTAGCCATGCTTGTTACCAAGGGTTCTGCCCATGGCTAGGTTGATCACGTAGCCCACAATGGCGAGTGAAAAAGCTGGGCCAATCATATCTTTCCATTTGCCCACTAGTGGAAGTGTGGCAGATGGAAACCTAGAATCAAAAGAAGGGAAACAAGCTTGACATAAAAGCCCACACTTCAGTTTGAAACTGATAAATCAGACTAGGACATTTTGTTCTGAGCATGGAAACAAAATTCCATACGAAAGCTCCAGAAATCCAGTTACATCTGGATTGCATCCGTAGTGCACCAGATTGACGAAGACTGCAGTCATTTATGAGCAAAAGCATGGCTGTCAAGTGCAATAGATTTAAGGACAACTGAGAATACAAAAATAGGCATGAGGTTCATCCCAAGATTAAAATGTGCAATACCCTCCACCTGCTACCCGCCATCCTATTGGTTTTTTTCACAGGGCCCTAAAGTCCTGGCTTTTATCTCAGATCTTTGCTTAACATGACCGAAGTCCCCTTTCCTTCTGTTAGTTTCTTTCCATCTGAGTTTGTTGTCGCTTTACTCATTTTTTTGCTCATTCTTTGGTGGTTTCCTGTTTTAAATGTTTTTAAATTGGAAGCTACCCAGAGTATGCTAGGAGTTAGGTGACATTTACATTTGATTAATTATTAAATTATTATTATATCTTTTTTTAAATTTGGTATTTTTCTGAGTTCCCCAAAAGCTGTATGGCTAGAGGAGCCCTGTAAGTTTAATATTTTGCAAACAATAACTAGGCATCTGTTAAGGCTCAGTGTCCTGTAAAGGCAAAGGTAAAGGTTTCCCTGTCCTGCACTTTCACCTTGAGTCATGTCTGACTCTAGGTGAAAGTTCTCATCTCTATTTCTTGGCCAAGAGAGCCAGCATTGTCCAAAGATGGTCCATGGTCATGTGGCCAACATGGCTATATGCAAAAGGTGCACAGAATGCTGTTACTTTACCATTGAAATGGTACCTATTTATCTACTCACATTTGCATGCTTTCAAACTGCTAGCTGGGGCAAGTAATGAGAGCATTCCCTGTTGAATGGCACTCAGGTCTCAAACCCAGTTTATCAACTTTCTTGCTGACAAGGTCAGCCTCTTTAACTGCTGAGCCAGTGTTAAGCAGCCTTAGTAAAATAGCTGTAGCTGTTGAGCTACACTTATGACTTCCTCAGTGTACTGATATATATTATAGGTTTTGATTCTGTAAGTAAAACAGGACAGTTTCCATAACAGTATCAATCGTTACAACAGAGGTGGTATATGTCATGAAAAATGTAGCATGAAAGCAATGCATGAACATTTAAAGATCTATACTTATCACAATCTTCGTGAAATTACCCAAAAAGCAATAAACTGGGAAATACTAGTTTATTGGATTCCCAGTATTTCCTTCAACATAGCAATGCAGATAGTATAAATGTATAATTAGAGCACTATAATGAGTTGTCATCTGCTTTACATAGCAATAATTATTATACGCATTGTAATTATGTTATGACTGTAATTTAGTAGTAGATTGACTCATTGTCATTCATGCCTTGCAGATACTAGCACTTTTAGTCTGCCCTACTTTCTACAAAATTCTATGGTATTTATAAATGGTATGATGAATGCAGCCATTGGACATTGTAAGTTAAATCTAACTTGTTTCAAAAATATTTATTTCCTTCTTTCCAACACTCCTAGTTACAATAAAGGAAGCTGGAGAGGAGGAGGAGGAGAAGTTAAGTCCTTCCATTTGTCTTGTTGATTCCTGATACTGTTTTCTTAATTAGAACCATCCTTTAACTCTACTATTTTTAATTCACCATTTTAATTTGTCATGTTATATAATTTAACTCTTACTCAAGAAACAACAGATTTAGTAATGTAACAAATACAATGGCACTAATGAGATAGCTTCATTAGCATATTCTTATTTGAAAGGAAACAATATTTACTTACCCCATATTAATAAGTCCAACAATTGGCATGTCATATTTCTTAGGCATATTAAAGCTTCCAGAAATGGCTGTAGCCGCAATGACCTGAAGTCAAAGCATAAAAGAAATTTTAGCTTAGCTTAATTTTTCATTTGTGATATTAATCAGCATTGGAACTGCATTCTTTCAGAATATAATGTGTGTATTAGCATATATGTTTGAAAGAGATTCAATCAGTGGTGGGATTCAAACCATTTAACAAACAGTTCACCGAAAATGTGAGTGTGTGTGCATGTGCGTGCACACAGCTTCTGTGCGTGCATGCGTGCCTGACTTCCATGCATGAGCACGCGCACAGCTTCTATGCATGTGCAGCTTCCGCCACGCGGCAGGGGTCGACCGAGCATCCTTTTGGAGCCTGCTCCGCTCCATTTCTGTTGTACAAGGCAGCGGCTGCTTCTCTCCGCTGCTGTTCCTGTGCAATTTAACAGTTGTAAGCTGCTGCTTTCCTCTAAGGCCCATTAGGAAAGCGCTGTGGCACAGAGAAATAGCATTCAACTTGGCTGCTGCTTCTCTCTGCTGCGCAATTTCTGGATGGGATTCCCCATTCCCCAACCCAGGCAGAGGCCCGGGGCAAGGCTGGAGCCGGAGAATGGCGTGTTCCTGGGTGTGTTCCGATCCAAGGTGAAGGGCGAGCGGGCAGCATTCTTACCTTTGGTGAACAGAGCGGGCAAGGCGAGGCATGGGCATTAGCTGGACCGCATGGTGAAGGGAAGATAATATATAGGACAGGGTGGGGCGGATTGGGCGGGTCCAGCTGGTGGTCAATTTTACTGTTTCTCTGAACTGCACAAAATAATAACAACTGGTTTGCCTGAACCCGTCTGAACCGGCTGAATGCCACCCCTATATATTATAAGCTGGTACTCAAAGTTCATGATTTGTTGTGGTGTGATTGAGAACATCAAGCACTCTCTCTTTCAAGGTTCATAAAAGTTGATGACTTTCTTATGAAAGAAGAAGAATTAAGTTTACTTCCTCCTCTTTATTGAAAAGAGTATTTATTACCTTGTCAAGACTGCCATAATATTAATCTTTGCTCATTAGTTTCATTTTAAAACAAGTACTATATGAAAAATGAAAAACTATATTGTACACAAGCATAAATCTCTCATGTAGTAAGCAAAAATGAGTTCAGCATATACAGTATATTAATGTCTTGTTACACAATTACATTGTTAACATTTCAGTCAATTCACCTAAGTAGGCGAATAAAGGAAAACTAACCTGCAAACTATAGCTTTTTTGCAATCATATCACACTTTGGGCTCCTACATAATACCGGTACTATCCCAAGAACTTTTTCACAGGTACTATTACTTGCAAATATTTCCTGAGTGAAGGTAGTTTCTTTTGTCCCTGCTAAATTTTATTCTATGATTTTGATTCATTCATCTAACTAACTTATCATCAACATTTTAAATTCCTACTTATAGTGAGGATATAGTGACCCAGACATCACTGAGAGACCGAAGATAGTATTCTGGTGAGATAAGCAGCTGAATGGTTTATTTTGGCTGCTGAACTTTTCTGGATAAACACCAGGTGTCTATTATTTTTTGCCTAACTGTACCTCAGTTGGTCTTCATTATATGTTTTTCCTATCTTCACTTCAGTTGGTTTATTTCAGAGCAGTAGTGTATGAACAATAAAGGCTCTGAATGTTATGACCCATCTTTTCTTATTTGTTATTATTAAGTTTAATTGCCTCCAGAAAGTGTAGCCTGATAATAAAAATCAAAGTGGAGTTGCATATAGTACCTCCCTAATATGGTAGAAGTGGGCATATTTTAAAAAGTAATTAGACCATAATCAATTTACAAATACACTAATTTCAAGGTAGCCTATGGAGGCAAATCCCCAATATGCAAAATCAGAACATAGTGCTAGAATCCGAGGACAGCCTAATATTCGAACATGTGTTTGCATAAGCTAACATAGTTGACTGTTTAGATCTCCAGATTTAAACTTGATCTGTATTTACAAGAGAAAGTTCTTACTGGACTCTTATTCTGAGTTTACTACCATAAGAATAGTTTCCACAAAATACCCATTTTCTCAGAAACTGTTTTGCTCACTATAGTTTTTGAAACTATCCTAAACTCTTTTCCTGTTATCCTGTATCCATTACTGCCTTTCATACAGAACAGGGAAAATTTGGTTAAGAGGTTCCCATATTAGCAAGCAATGCTCATTTCACAGGAATGCAATTCTGGATAGATTGCAAATTGAAACCAAAGACATTGGCTGCCAAAATCTGTGCATTTCCCACAGCTCTAATTACACCAATACTCCCTGGATGTCAGCACGTACCAGAGACATGTAAGCATCTTACTATACTTTCCCCCCCCTAATCATATTTCAATGCTTTAGAATAAAGCTGCATTATCTGCATGTACATTTTCTATTGACTAGTTCAAGGATGTTGAACCCGGATGCATTGCAATGTAAGTCAATCAAGGTCAACCTCTGCATGCCAATACTTTATCTTGGATGACCCCATATCTGACAACAGTTTTGAGACTGCAGTTATAACGAAGACCATGCAGGCTGGGAAACAAGAAGTTCAACATATCTAGGTTGCAATATCTTTGGGATGGCTGCTTTTAGTATCTTGGAGCCTCCATAAAATATAAGTCAATTGGTATCTCAGTAGTAATCTCATTGCCCCAGTGATTTTTATTTATGTACAATAGTTCTGAAATTACTGTATGAAATATTATTGCTAAGTTGTCTTCTTACATTGTCATATGTACCGTACTTTCACTTATAATCAAATCAGCATTTCCTAAAATGAACATCAAAAAGGCACGCTACCTCAATTTTAAAAGTTTTTTTCCCCAATTTATCTCTACTTTTGAAACGTACCAATCCCAAGGAAAATAGTAGGTGAATGAAAATATCTGTAACTGCTACTTACTATAACGATCTCCATGGGAATTGGGACTCGAATCTTCTTCATATATTTCATATTTAGCTCTTTCACAATGATGAGTAGCACAGAGCTGACCAGAGCAAACACCAAGGAAGCCACGTTGGTTTTTGACAGGTTTTTGCAAATATCAATAAAGGTCTGGAGGTTTAGTCAAGAAAAAGAGAACATGAGGTTTGTCAACATGCCAGCTAGACTGGAAAATATGCTATGATGTTTGTTAGTCAACATGTAAAGATTGGGGACCATTATTTAACCTAGAAATCTGCATTTTGCAGTAGTAGCCAACACTCAAAGCAATACAAAAAAAGTGCAGTTCTGACAGTAGCCAACTCTGAATTAATTAAAAGGTCAGTAAACAGGGCCTGACCAGACAGGATGTATTTAATCTAACCTGAACATCCTGCTGAGACTTTAGAAGAAAATTCAAGAGGCTCACAACAGGTAACTGAGAAACTCCAAAACTCTACGAAGGCTTTCTCCTAATCCTTTATAATTAAAATGAACTAGAATTAATTGTGACTGTCTGCTATTTGTAAGCTCATTCCTTAATATTGCAAAAACCTTGGCATTTGGGATCTTAAGATTCAAGAGTTGCCCAGAAAGAAAACATGTTCCAAGCAAAATTTTGTTTACTTGTTCTGTTGCAGCGATTTGGGGAAAAAATTATATAATAAAATTCAAGTTTTAGTATAAGATTTGGCAGACAATGAAATCCTAATATTTTTTTCTTGGCTTCAGATTTTATTCTTCCTTTTATTTAAAACGACAACAACACTTTAACAATGTTATCAACAAATATTTAAATTTTTTTTTAAAAATTAAGAAGAGAGAAATAAAAAGTCCAGAAAACAATTTTTGCTCAAGAACAAAAAGTAAAATAATTGGGAGTTAATATAAATACACTGTAGTACCATATTCAATATTTCCGTCCATCAGGAACGACTATCAATATGTGCAATGGGAACCTTTACCTTTACCTTTACCCTACTGTTATTGTATTCTAAATAATAGACACTAGATGCCAATAATGCATTCTTTAAATGTTGCTTCGAGACTTTTTGTTGCTATGCTAATTTTTCAGCCAATGCTTTTTTCACCCATTGTTAGTTACCATTAGCTCAAAGAAAGTGGACTTTCCTTTTCCATTATTTTGCAATAACATACAGTATATGGTAGCTAATAACAAGCAAACAATTAATTCCTTTTAGTAAGGAATAAATATAAATAAGTAATCATACTTTCTAGGACAATGTACAATAGAGCGCTGCCACTAGAGTTGGAAATAACTGGAGAGAGGAAACCTTTACATTTACTTTTATATGGAAATAGATGAAACTTCCCATTTTGGTAATTAAGTCAAAATTACACTTAAATGTTTTAAAACTGCTGAAAGTGAGAGAAGATAGTTATGGAGAATCAAAGGTAAATAGAATGTAAGGAGAAAAAAACTCAATAACTCACAATTCTTCTTTGCTCGCCCTTCCTTCCTTCCTTCCTTCCTTCCTCCTTCCCTCCCTCCCTTCTTTCCTTCCTTCCTTCCTTCCTTCCATCAAATGTAGCCCCTGACAAATTCCAGATATCTGTGTGCTACTCTTGATCTCACTGATTGTGCACCCAATCTTGTAAGATTTAGCAATAATCATAATATCAGCCTCACTTACATAGACAATGGCAAGGGGTCCTGTGTATGCTTCAATCTTCAGACCAAAGATATACTTGAGAACCGAGATGAGGATCTGTAGACCAGCTGCTGTCATGAAACCCCTAATGAAGGATTCTGAAAGGTAGATGGCTACAAAGCCGAACTGAACAAATCCCAGGCATATCTATGAACAGACAGATGGTCAGGCATGTCAGATGCAATAATAAATGGAATTTCTCACAGAAAGATATTTCGAATAATAAAACATTGGCACATTGGAGTACTTGAATTAAGTTCAGAAATACTTAATTTTTGTACTTACTTGCAGTGCAGAAATAAAGATAAGGACAATAAAACTAGTGATGGGCAACATATGGTCTTCCATTTGTTGATAAATTACAACTCTTTGTATTATTTACTATTAGCCATGTTTTTGAGGGCTATTGGAAATTGTAATTTAGCATAAACATGAGATCCATATGTATCCCACTCTGTTTGCAAATACTATCAGATATTCAGTCACTGGAATTGTAGGTCATATGGGCATTTTCCTATAGTTTTGTATGCAAAAAATCTCTTACTTGTATTATGGCTGTCAGACAAGCCAAGGTGGCAGAGATCTCCAATCTGGCTGCTTCCATGGCTGTATTGTTAACCATAATTTCATTGGCTGTGTGGTTAAAGTATTGAAATTCAGAATCCGGAGCCAGCTCATGGCAGACATTTCCTACGATAATACTGATGACTGCAAATGTACCTGTTTGGAAACACATATGAAACTTATCTTACATTTTTGAGCTGAGTACCTTCTCATATTACAGCTAGTCTGTAAATAACTAGTAATTCCAAGTTTGTACAGATCAATCTTCTTCAACCTGATCAGAGGTAAGTTCCTACCAGTTAGGACTGGTTCTACCGAGAAGGTAGTAGGCCGCTGGTGACATCACGGAGCCGATTCTGCTCTGTGGACACCGCCATCTTTTTAAAAACATTTTTTTTTTGCATTTTTCTAGGTTTTTTCTTCTGCGCATGCGCATAAGCCGAGTTTCCGGCACTGCACATGCATTGCCATCTTGTTTTTGACCTTTTTTTGGGGGGTTGGGTTTTTTTCTACTGTGCATGCACGTGCCCATGTGGCGCCCACGCGCCCACATGGTACGGGAGGCAGCGAACCGGCAGTGCGGTAAGTTAGAACCCACCCCTGCCATTAATGTATGTTAGATTTAAATCCTGTAATTAATAGTCAAATGTCCTTTGAAGTACAATATATCTGGTTTGCATATAAATTAGTAATAGCAGTTAATTGGTAATTGATTACACTCTAAAGTAAGTTCTTTGACTGAGTTCTGGCTTTAATCATAATCAAGAAACCAATATTTTACAGTTGTTTCAGGAAAACATTTGAGATAGTAAATTGAGAAAAAAACATCCAGATAATATAATTTCATGCACCAGGATTACAAACATGTAATATGTGCATTCAGTAAATATTAAAATGGAAAATGAAATCTTACCTGGGACCATCTGATGAATACCTCCTAGCAAAAAATAGGTAATCAAAGGAAAGAAAGAAGAATAGAGCCCATTGACTGGAGGTAGGTTGGCCAGCAGGGCAAAAGCCATGCCTGAAAACAAACATGAAGAACATATCAAATCTTCCTTCCTACAATTACACTCAAGATCACATAATGCAAAATGTTCAGAAATTAATTATCGTGTTTCCCCGGTAATTCCCCGGTAATTCAGTTCTTTTGACCCCTGAAATAAGCGCTTGGCCTTATTTTCGGGGAGGTGTTATTATTTTTGAGGTTCAGGAGGCAGCAAGCATGGTAACCTCATGGCTGCTGCTGTTTTGCGCTGCTGCAATATTTTTGGGGAGGGCTTATTTTCGGGGGAGGGCTTATTTTAGCACATGTTCTCAAAAACCTGATTGGGCTTATTATCTGCGGAGGTCTTATTTTCAGGGAAACAGGGTATAACATAGGAATCAATGTGGCTCTATTAGTTTTTTGGGATAATTTGTCTGCCTGGTATTTGTCTGTTTGGTGTTGTCTGCTTAAACCAAAGATGGGTGAAGCTGAAATCTTTGGAGAGATACTCTTTACTTCCCACCCTCCTTTTTCTTTCTCCTTCCTTTTTCCTTTTGTATTCTTCTTTCCAAGCAAGTTGCTGGAAGAAATGCTGAGGACTTTTGAAATTAAGTTAATAGTTGCAATGAAAATTGATGTATAGACTGTCTGTCATTGATTGTAAGTCTGTATGTTGCCCAACCTTAATTATTGGTGAGCAAAGTAACAGAACAGTGATAGATGTTGGAGAGGAGTTCTACAAAAAGCAGGATAAGGGTGAAATTACAAAAAATTCTAAGTTAATATATTTGGTAATACAAAACAATTCAGAAAAACCAGGGCTGTCAAATCCGCGGCCCGTGGGCTGGATGCGTCAAGCACTGGCCACGCCCAGTTTAGCAAAGAGGATAAAAGTCATGATACGTCATGTGACTCCGCTGTGACGCTGCGAGTTTGACAATCCTGATATAGATGGATCCATATTACCAATTTGAATCTGTGTAAAGGGTTTAAACCCTGAAAAGGAAAAGCTTTGCATTCCTATAATATGTCCATGCTAATGTTAATGATTTATTCTTTTTTGAAGGTAATAGAAGGTGGTTGGATTTGGATGTCAATGTATTGCATTAAATAGTGGTTTATTTAACCATGTTAATTGAATAATTCACAATTTTCCTGCTTAGTGCACTATACAATATTTTACAAATAACATTTGGGTTTGCAAAAGCAAACAATCTCTATTATGGTCAACTATAGCGTTTGAACCCATATTTTTGTGAGAACCAGAACATTTCCTGCTATTTCATACTTCCCAAACAGGAAATCGGAAAGTTATACCCAAATAATTTAAAAAAAACTTGAGTAGAGTTTTTTCCCCAAAAAACCAAAACTGCAAATTTTGCTACTTCATTGACTGCATTGACAAACTGACCTAAGCATGATTGCAAATAGGATTTATATGGAATGTAGGAGCAAGAAACAGATAAGGATTTTTTTTTGCAAATGTGCCCAACAGTTATAACTACCCAGTAATATTTGAATAATATGGGAAAGGCAAGTTTCTTTCACCTTGAGGTACTTGAATAGTTCCAGCACTTACTCCACCAAGGACATCAGGCACAATGTAATCTCTGATTTTGTATTTTGGAAGCCATACAAGTATGGGGAATAGACTGTAAAGGATGAGCTTGAGTCTGGATGGTGAACATCTGAGGAGAAAAGATGTTATTAGGAAATATTTACTATGAGGTTTATTTCTGTAACATGGGAAGGCAGATGATTATTCATTATCTGAACATGCAGCTAGAACAAAGAGCTACCATTTCAGGTTTGTTTTCACCACCCACACAGCACTGGAACAATCATAGAAACTACAATGAAAAAAATGTCTCTTTCCTATTATTCATAATTATCTTCATATTGTACGTAATGCCCTGAATCCAGGCTTCATCAAATTCTAGACAGCATAATATCTGCCCTACGTTTTGAATTGTTTTCAAGTTTTTGCATACCAAAACATCAAACCAAATAAAATTTAGCAAAACAATTATATCTAGGATATTACTGGGAAATTAAACACCAAGTATTCTAATAAGCTCCTATATTATCAATTCATGGAAACATAGTACAACATGTTCAGCAAGTTAGCTAAGAGAACAAAACTAAGTGGCCTACTTCAGTAATGGAAAAGGAGAAATCAATTGGATAGAACAGCACTTAACTGCCTAGTTCAGTCAATGTTTACTTCTAAGGAAATTCATAGTTACTTTAGTACAGCCTTCTTTCCAGGATGCGTTGGACTGAGTCAGAACAGTTATAAGTAGAGGTCTCCCAAGAAACCTCTCTTGGTTAGAGAGGTTTCTAGAGACCTTATTTAAGGTCTCTAGAAACCTCCACCTTTTAACTGGAAATGCACAAATTTGAACCTAGCAAAGCACATGCTCCAATGCCTACAGTGCATTCAGAAAGTATTAAGACCCCCTTCACTTTTGTCAATTTTGTTATGCTGCAGCTGATTCTCCAGTTGTTAACATTCATTTTCTCTCTAATTAATCTACCCTTAGTATCCCATAATAATAAAGTGAAAACAGAATGTCTGTAAATTTATTAAAAAGAAAAAAAAACCTGAAATATCACATTGGCATAAGTATGCACTGTGGTGAGAGTTACCATGCATAGGATTATAGCTTATTCCAGTAATAGCTTACTGCTCTGTTACACTGATTGCACACAGATAAGATCATTACAAAATGCTTTACTGTATACGGTAGCATTTAAATGTAAGGTGTAAAGAAATAGTGATATTGTAACAACATTAATGACAGTAGTTATAACACTTAATTCAGTGTAAGTGCTGCATTACTGTAATGTTATGGTATAAATTAGAATAAGGGAGTAGCGATGGAGGAAGTCTACTATCTTCCAGGACTAAACTCCACCACTATAAAATAGTAATCTCAATCCAACTACCTTAAAACATCAACAAGGAGTGCAAAATGATTGTTTTCTCTTTAATCTCATCTGTATGCAGAATAGGCTTCTTATTGACTCAGCAGCCCAACAAGGCACATCAGCAAAGCTGATCAGAGTATTACAACTCACAGATAAAATACACACAATATAAGTCTGTTTGCACCAATGTGATCCTATAGTTAGAGAACTAAGAGCAGTAAATGAGACAGTTTCTGTACTAAACAAATGCCAAAGTTGTATAGAAACCATTATATACAAAATCACTCCAGCAAAGAATAAATAACATCAGAAAAAAAAGCTGAACAAAAAACAATTAATCCTGAAAGCATAAGGAATTAATCACAGCTAAAGAAGTCCTTCAAACTGAACTAAGTTTCCCGGTTAAACATGAAAGCTGTCAGTCTTTTCATTTTCAATAACATTGGTAATAAGTGGCAATAATTAAGCTACTGCTGCTTTTGGTTAAGCATTAATATATCAACAGAAGTGGTGTGTTGTACATTTGCTACTGAAATGGGTTCTTTTCGACTAAGAATCTAAAGTAGCTCTGATCATGTATCTATGAGATCATTCAGAAAGCAATTATTTATTTGGCATAATTCCATCGCTGTCCACTTAAGAGACCATTCAGTCACATTGGGTGCCACCCAAATCTAAAGTCAACATGAGAATTGCTGTGTAGTTTAAAGTAATGCATCCAGTTTACTTAAGTAAAGCTAGTTCGGTTATGCCTTCATTTAACTGACATCTAGCAAAGGCATACATCAAATGACATGCATACAAGTCACAACACAAGAAGCATACGATTCAAATAATATGTAATAAAACTGTTATTGCTACAGAGTCCAGTTATTATTTTCGTATGTCTTGCACTTGAATTATGCTATTATCAATGTTCTGCATTAAATCGGGTATGTTTTTTCTTCTCTTCAAAACAAAGTTGAAAACTCAGAGGATAATTAGGCATGCATATGACACCCCCAATATAAAATGTTTTATTACGTATGAAAGACAAATGTAAACATTTATTTGTCTATGCTTGGTTGTAAATTAGGGATCAAACCAAGTTTCTATTGCCAGGAATTAGGATTGATTGAAAGGATTTTTTTTCCTTATATGAAAGATGGATGGTGGGATAGATGTCATAAAGGACAAGACTACATGGCTAATTTCGGTGATGGACTGATCAAAACTCACCTTTTGCTCTGACCTCTGTTTTTGCCTGAGACTCATCCTTTCCTTATAGCCTTTCAGACTGTAGGCTCCAGGGCAAAGACAGGAGGTCATTTATTTGTTATGTGTACCACACCTCATTTCTTCAGGTGAAGAAGAAATAATACTACACTAAGAAACGAATGCAGCTTGGAAATTCTCTTATGTATTTTGACCCACATTTTTTGAAAAAAGCTAAATGTAAAAATGTCCATGCCCTGAACCACAAAGCATTTTTGGGGAAAAAATAATTTAAAACTTGCTTTGAAATAATAAAGAGCAAGGTGTTTTTTAAAAAAAAGAAACTTTTTTTTAAAAGGCTCCATAGTTTGCACAAATGTCTTTTTGTTCTTCACTATTGCTTACTTTTTAAAAGTATTCCTGTAATGTGTTGGGTGTGCCTGTACATGTCTGTGTATGCACATATACACATAGGGTATACTGTACATATATATATATGAAAAATTTCTTAGGTGCTACTAACTAATATTTTTGTTCTTTTCTTTCCTAATAAAAAGCATCATATTTGCTCAATAACAAATAGAGGCAAATGGAAGGTATGTTGGCACTGAATTAGTACAGCCAGTTCCCTTATCTGCATCCTTCATGACGTTCTGTTGATGAAAGTTGGAAAGTAATTTTGTATTTTCCTCTTTGCATACTTTGCCTATTCTAATCTTACTTGGCCTTGGCAATGGAAATATACTCTACTTGTCCTTTACTAAACAGAATCTTACCAAAAAAGAAGAAACCTGGGACTATTTCCCACATCTTTCCAATGTCTCTAAAATTTGGGTAATTGGTACCCCTGATGCCAGGTCTGAATTATTCTTTTGACTGCAAATTCTGAATGAATTGACCTGGGGGAAAAAAGGATTAAATTTACTGCAAAAGATTCCTGGGATGAAAGTTGGTTTCTTTGCTTTTGGATTGTACAAACCAAAATTAGATGTTAAATTTGACAAAACCTGTTGAAAAAAAATCTAGAGGACTAATACATTTACCACCAAGGGCTACCAAAAATCTGGAGAGCATGTGTGTTTTACAATCTATAATATCCCACCTACCTGAAAAGACTCTTTATTTTCTCTCCAAGGGGATAACTTCTACTTTTCCTGTCAAACTCTTCATCAAAGTAGTTGCTAGAATAAGCTGGACGGTTGATGATGTAGCGTGACCGAGTTTCAATCATTTTTGCTTCATGAAATCTTTCACCTCAAAGTGAAATGGAAGTCAACTGGAGAAGGAAGTGAGCATCACCAAAAGAAGGTCTGTTAGTAAAATGAGTTAGCTTTCTTCTCTTACCCTTATCCCCATTAAATTGTGTTTTAGATTTTTCTTTTCCAAGTCCCACCCCTTGTCCTTGCCCTTTCTTCAGAAACCAGGGATTGGGCCTCTCTTGAGACATCACTGCCTTAAGGAAGGCCTCCTGGAATTTGAATGGTGTGGGAGGAAGGGCAGGTTCAAAAAACACACACATGGCCAAGTGCTGAGTATCACAGTGATGATACTGCTGTGATGACACTGCTGTTCTATTGTTAATCATGGGCCAGACCTTCAGTTTTCCATTACCATGGTTTTATCATGAAGAAAATGGGATTTGTGTCCACTGTATCTCTTGTTTCACACATGAGCTAGAAACTGCCAAAGTTTCTACAGCAGATCCTTGAGGATTCTGGTTGTATTCAGAGCAGCCATTCCAAGAACTTTAGCTTGTGAGTTTCCATTCAGTAAATATGCTTTGGAATGAAGGACAACACACAAATGCAACAATTTGACCTATTTAAATGATAATAATGCCAATCAATCCAGCTCAACCAGTCTTGTGTCAGTATCAAGGTGTTACCAGTGGCACATAATAAATAAACTCCTTGAGGTATAGGCCTTAATATAAACAAAAGGACCAAAGAAGAAAAGGGGAAAGAGCAGTTTTGCATAATGATAAGCTTGGAGTTGGAGGAGAAAATGTTTAAAAATAGAACAAGGATACAGGTGATTATTTTAGTATTATGCTTAGGTATTTAGGTGTCTTGTAAGTGGGCAAACAATCAGGAAAAGAATTATGAAGTAACTGGAGAAACACTTCACATAGTTAAATTCAGAGGACATTTTTTAGCATTACAGATAGACCTCAACTTAGACATCATTTGACGTTCTTTTGGATTTGTCTAAAGGGTATTTACAACCTGGATTGGAAGTTCAAATGGTTGCCCCTTCGCCCATGTCACATGACTAGACTTTTGGTCAGGGGTGAAATCCAGCAGGTTTTGGAGAACCAGTAGCGGAAATTTTGAATAGTTCAGAGAACTGGCAAATACCACCTCTGGCTGGCCCCAGAGTGGGGTGGGAATAGAGATTTTGCAATATCCTTCCCC
>JANHFT010001946.1:0-17347 GCA_032467955.1 Pseudoxenodon macrops | reverse complement strand
CATTCTTTGTTATCCATTTCCCATCTATTTCTTTTGCACCGTCTTCTATCATTTGTTTCTTTTCATCATTTGTGAATACGGGTTTCACATTCCAAAGTAGGAAGTAACACCATTAAGTTTGTTTCTTTTCCTAGTCGTGCTGCTTCTTTAGCTGTTTCGTCAGCTAATCTATTTCCCATTATTATCCATGAATTTCCCTTTTTATGTGCTTCCACATGTATCACAGCCAACCTCTCCGGCCTTTCAGCAGCTTTCAATACAGCTTGTATAAGGTCTACTTGCTTTATTTCTTTACCTTTACTTGTTATCAAACCCCGTTCCATCCAAATTTTTCCAAAGGTACGGTATGTAAAATCCCATAAGCATATTTCGAATCAGTATATACATTTCCAATCTCGTTTGTTAAAAGCTTCAAAGCTTGTAACAAAGCAAACACCTCACATGTTTGAGCTGACCAATCAGATGGTAATCTCCCAGCTTCCAATACTTCAGTAGTATCCCCATTTACTACTGTATATCCATTTCTCCTTTTCCCATTCTCAACCCTGGATGATCCATCAATAAACAAATTTATTCCATCCATCATCAGACTATCTTCCAAATCCTCCCGTACCTTTGTTTGTAAATCTATTACCTCAGCACAATCATGTTCTACATTTTCCCATTCCTTCTTTTCCCCTGACAGGAATTCAGCTGGATTTAAATTCCTATCAGTTGAAAGAATTAACTTCTCTTGTGATAATAAAATAACTTCATACTGTAACAATCTAGAGTTAGTAAGCCACCTATGAGCCTTCTGCATCAGGATTGTTCTTACCTGATGAGGATTACTTACTACTAACGCTCCTCCAAAAGTCAGTTTTCTGCTTTCCTCAACCAATATAGCAGTAGCAGCCACAGCTTGCACACACAAAGGCCATCCTCTCACCACTGGATCCATCAATTTTGATAGAAAAGCCACTGGTTTCTTCTTCCCAGCCCATATCTGAGCTAAAACCCCTTTTTGTAATAGTGAACCACAGTAGAGCCATTTTATACAGGTCAATGGGGAAATCAGATTCACGTAACAACTATGCTACTAATTTAACAATTGCAGTGATTCTCTTTAAAATGTAGCAAGTAAAGTAATAAAACAGGCCCAAAACGCACTTAATTTCTTACTTAGCAACATAAATTTTGGACTCAATTGTGGTCATAAGTCGAGGACTATCTGTATTCCTATATGTTAATTTTTTTTCTCTTTTACTATACTACGTACTTCTGTTGTGAACCAAAGTTAATTTATCTTTCTTTTGCTTTTATTAATGTGTTTCATATTCAGTAGAAACTAATTTTCTCCAAGAGGGCAAATTTTATAAGCATCCACTGAGCACTGATTTCTGTTACTATGCCACCTTTCACGTTTATATCTAGATATTCCCCCATTTTGATAAAAAGTGTCCACTTGAAGTCTAAAACTTTAGTTTTATTGTGTGTTATATCAGTTTAGCTTTAATGTCAAATCAAAGTTTTGAACCCTAACCTAAGTTTTCCCACACCTCAACTTCTGGTACCCTATCCCCATTCGTCAAAGCTAAGTCTAGAATATGGTCTCCTGTTGGGCATTTTACTAACTGTTTTAGAGAGACACAATTTAATATCTCTATGAATGCTATCATAAACCTATGAATGTCCTAAGACCTTGTGTATGACACCAGTTCTGATGACAGAGTCTTCTTTAGTTAGCAATCAAACTCAGGGGGTTTCAGCCAGATTGTGAATTTTCTGAGTTAGCGTTGCTTTGATGCCATCCTTGCCATAAATGGCAACTCTGCCACCACCACCTCTTTTCTACTCTGTCTTTTCTGTATAGCATCTCTGTACCATTCTCTGTAATAACAACAAGATCCAAGTTGTCCTTGTACGTAACAGCTGTTAGTTACAAATCTTATTGCCTAAACTGTGAGCATTAATTCACATGGTATGATACACATTGTCAAAATTATTAACTGCACACATATCTATATCAGGAACTCCAATAATCCTATTAGCTTTAGATTGCTCCGGAAAAAAATATTTTGTATCAATTAACTCTCTATACCCTTTTTTCAGTTTAAATAATTCTCCAGGAAACCCCTGAATTTAATATTATGTAGTTCAGTCTCTTATGATGGATGTAAGTATTTTATACAGTTTTACATCAGATCAACTAACTTACCAAAACCTTCAGCTTTGCACCACTCTTTTAACCACATATTGAATTCTGCTATATAATGACCTTTTCCTTTTTGCTCCATATATACAGGAAAAACTTTTGGAAAATAAGACTACAGAATACTCTGCAAAATTCCTGCCCAAACTCTGGAAACACTTCTGCGCAGAAAACACATATCTTTTGGACACATCATTAGTGCCAATATACCAGAGGTGGGTTCCTACCGGTTCGGACCGGTTCTATAGAGTAGGTAGGGAGTAGTTCTCCGAACCAGTAGTAATGGCAGTCTGGCCACACTCCCAAATCGGTTCAGCTTGCTCCCCCCACACCCAGTCGCCACTCGCTTGCTGGCCCTGCCCATCAGCACCATGCTTGCCCCGCCTGTCCACACTATGCTTGCCCCACCTGCCTACCCGGCCACTGCTCACTGACTCGCTGGCTCGGTGATCCCCCCGTCTCTGAGACTGAGCCCTATATACACCATGCCACCTGGTTACCATGTGGCCCAAGTTAGAAAGACAAGAAAGAAAGGAAAGAGAGAAAGAGAGAGAGAGAGAGAGAGAAAGAAGAAGGATAGGAAAGAGAGAGACAGAGAGTGTGTGTGAGAGACAAGAAAGAAGAAGGAAGGAAGGAAGGAAGGAAGGAAGGAAGGAAGGAAGGAAGGGGGAGAGAGAGAGAAAACTGCTATTTTTAATTGTTCCATTATTTATCAAGTATTAATATTTTACACTGTCCTACTCCCTACACCTAGAGTGCTTTTACTGCCTTTCTTTTGCTCAGGGCTAACACACATTTTTCAGGGATTTACATGCATTCAATGTCTATAGTCCAAAGCATAAATATGTGTATGTTTATTTTGTACATCAGGTTGCATAAGTCCAGCTTAATATGCTATTCATGGTATGTGATATTTTGTATACAGAGAAAGAAGCACTCTTGATTTTTAAGCTTGCTGGCAAATATTAGCCATAATACTAATTACTGTTTTGAACAATCCATTGCTTCCTGTTTTGCCTTCTGGTGCTTTGGAAAATACATTGCCCCCCTTAAGGGCCCCTTAAAAGCCCCTTGCCTGTCACTGGGTAAAACATGTGAGCCATTTCCTCCTTTCAGTGGTCCATGAAAGTACATCTATAGTATGTAGATAATAAAGTTGAAAAAGGGGAACAACATTTTTCCAGAACTGTAGATATGTTGAGGCTGGAAGGGACCAGGCAAGGCACCCCTTGACGTGAGTGACGTTGAGTTGGCCACGCCCATCCAGTCACATGATCATCAAGCCATGCCCACAAAATAAGCCACGCCCACAGAGCCGGTAGTAATAAAAAAAATAGAACCCACCCCTGGTGTGGTCATATTTCAAACGGAGTCTCGTTAATTTCTTTTTTAACCAAGTTAAGAAAGCAGTGTGTTGTTATTAAAGGGCCTTGAATAGAACTATAAATATAATGAGCAAATAATAAATGATCTCAAAATCTAGGGGACCTGGAAATGGAAACTCAACTCTGTGCTGCTTCTAGCTTTAAGGATCTAATCACCAGAGATGGAACCACACAGAGGTCCACATTTGTTATATGGAAACCACAGAGATTCTGATCTGAAAGTGACACTAGACAAACCACAACAATTTTAACCCATCTTTAAGGTCATACATCTTCTTAAGGCAACCTGCAGAAAAAACTACAGCTAATGTACATGTATAAAATAGATCGAATCCATCTCAGGATGTACAGTGAAACATAGAAGGAAGATTAATCTACTTTATAAGTGGATTTAATTCTCCCTGGCTTGCTTTGCAGCAAGGTAAGTTTCTTCTGTGCCTGTTATATATACACAACATATGTCTGAAGCAGTAGAGAAGCAGCTGAAGAGAATTTATGCAAAATCTATTTTGGTAAGTAAAAACATAAGTTTCTCAATCTGCTCCAACATAGTAATTTGACTGAATTTTATTTAAATCGAATAACCCTATAAAGCTTAGCATAGACCTAACATATAACACTAAGTAATAAATGCAGTATTGATCAAAGCCAAATATTAGGAATGAATCTCAAATACTATCCGGTAAATTATCTCAAATAATAATAACCAAGAAAAAACATAGGACTAGAACCAACGTTAAACTACGTATTAAAACAGCAAATTAAATGGTTTGTTCACTTGGAGAGAATGACTTGAGATTCTTGGGAGTCTGTATAAGTCATATAGAAAAAGAGACAAGCCCAAAGAATATGAGGCATTGAGGCAAAGTCAGAAGATGGAGAAACAATATCAAAGACATGCTACAATATCAAATAACAATGGTGGAGGTCACCCGAAGTGCAAGAACCAAAACTTTGTATCTCTCTTGACACCTGAAGTTGTAAAAGAGGAAGTAAAGAAGAAAGAAATAAAGATAGGTTATGTTTTCATATTTTAACTATATGAACAGTTAAATAGTTAACGAACAAAAACACAGAAATCTGGCTGGAAATAGGAGAATATATTAAATTCAGTTTTACTCTGCTTCTAATTTGCTGGGCCAATTCCAATTTTAGACATCTTCAAGGTTACTTCACATAACACGTATTACTGTACAGCCCATTTTATGACTCACCAAACTTAGTCCATCTCTTTCATGAAAGGACACCTCTGATTTTTTTCAGCTCAATCTTGTCACAGATTTGTAGTTATCCTGAATTACATGTGTATCTTTGTCACTAACGTTAAGTATTTGCAGAGTGTCATTTTTGGATCCACGAGGACACCATACTGTGAATATTGTATGCTCCATAAAAGCAATGCAACCTCACCAGAAGGTCTACATATTATTGATCCTGTTTGAATTCAGCTTTGGCTAACTATTTTCCCGGTCTTTTACAACTTGGACACATGGGAGATTCTAGAAACATCAAACCATGAAAGCACACGAAAGGAATATATTTAGTATTGCCATATTTATGACAGTTCCAAACCTGTGGATTATTATGTTAAATAACATGAGAGGCATTGAAGGATCCCCAAGGAAATTTCCCAAAATGGTCTGATAGCACCCAAAGAAATGGAACCACCATAACCTTCAACTCCTTGAATGCTACAACAGGATCCTGCCAATAGGGTTTTGCTCCCTTATCTTTTCCCTATGATGATCTAATCAATTAGGGTGACCAAGGCCATTTACATGCCAAATTCAGGCTTGAACCATTCTGAAAGGAGCAAGATAAGCAATATCTAAGCTACCTTCAGAGCTCCGGATAACTGGCTTCCCTGGATTAGACTCAGTGATTAAATCACAAATCTTCTAACACTTTAAGGTTTAGTTTAATTCCTTGATTTGAAAAAAAAATTCACAGGCATGGATTAGAATCTGTAGTATAGACTCAAATGATACAGTGCACAACAGTTGATTGCCCATGGCACAAAAGAGATACAAATAACTTTTATACTCTTTGTGATTTAAATTGTGGCTGCTTTTTCCTACTCTTCCAGGATTAATTAATGCTTGCTATGCCACTTGACTTTCAAATGGGGCAAAGGTATCTTTACATAGAAGCCATCTTACATGCACTTCTTCAGGAGTGTCTATAGAGATTCTCAGTCATTCAGGTCATGATTGTCCCAAAGGTGCTTTTTCAACTGGACTTTCTAGTTTTTCTTTGAAAACGTTTTGCTTTGCATCCAAAAAGCTTCTTGGATGAGAAACGAAACATCTTATTAAAAAAAAAAAAACCCAAGGAAGTCCAGCGAGTTGTCTCTTGAAAAAGCATCTTTGGGACACTTCTTCAGAGATAAAAACAAAACTACTCCTGAGGGTTATTATTAGATGGTGCAGCATAGTAGTAGTGCCCAAAAAACCACCAAGTCCAGTGAGATCCAAATAATAATGTCTATGAAGAATTACCAATTATAGTGGAGTTCAAATATATACACTTTATACCCATTTTAAATATGGTCATATTTTTGCAAGCAGGTTTTCCTATTGTATTTTAATGTTTTGTTCATTTCCCCCTAATGTGTGCAAATTGTGTGTGTTTAAAATTCAGAAAAATGTTAATATGCTGGGAAATGCATAAACTTTATTTCAGTTTGTGCACTGGCTCAAGAAGGATAATCTGAAAAATAAAATACAAACCAAATGAATCCCCCCACACACAATTGCCATTTGACAACCTTTTGCAATTGGAAGCTTCAAAGGATGCAGCGTAATAATAAACTGGCATTACTGCTGAGGCAACAAGCCTCAAGTTATACTTGGGCATTTTTTTTGTTGCAGCTGAAAAAATACAGACTTTTCATCTCTTATATTTTTATTCATATTCAACCTTACTGTATTGCCTGCATTTATCTAAATGACATGTTTTGTCTCATTTCTAGTATCTTACCTGCTATCTCATTTCTAGTATCTTACCTGCTATCTAAGACACAATATTTATTGTTCAGTTTCATAAGGAGACAGGCTGGCATGTAAAGTGAAATAACTGGTGTTTGGTGTCCAGATTTGTTTTTGCCAATCCTGCTACCAAATTTTTCATAGCGATGCCAAACTGAAGCTAAAGCCCTATCATGATATCTGGTACTACAAGCCACTGCAAAAGACTAACCTGACTATAGTACAGGTTTGTAGGTGTCTACATGCTCAGGAAGTCTTTGAAATCAAGTGAATCTGCTTATCTGGAAGCAGGTTCAATAAAACGTAAGGATTTTCTTTTGAACTTTGCTAAAAGCTGTACAAAATTATGTTATAAACAAATTAAACTGTATAAAACAGAATTGTGTTATAACAAATTTGTTATAAACAAAATAAAACTTTTTCTTTCCAACTGCATGTCTCTTATTTCTAAGTGGAATATCTATTCTAAGCCCACTAAGCCTCACTCACTCACAAAATACAAAGCCCAGCCTATTCTGTAAGTGAAGAATCAGATGAGATCATTCAAATTTCTTTTCCCCCTCTAGTGTATTTCTCCAGAACTGTCGATATTAGACTTGGCTCCAAAGAGGAACAGCCCAACCAAGCCTATTTCAAGTCATTATTTAGTGAATCATAACAGATTTCCCTTTCTTTCAGAGTTTCAAAATGAGTATTTATGTTATGCCGGTGGCTTCAGAAACTTCTTTTTTTTCTCCACGGCCTAACACTTTGCATCTTGTTATCTTTTTGCCAAAATCCGATCTGCAATCGCGCACGAAGAATTTAATAGGTAATTTTTTGCTACGTCTCTTACCAGGCCGGGACACCTCGCGATTCGCCAGATGTCCGGATTTGGTTTGGATGCTTAAAGCTCAACGCCGATCTGCTTCGGCAGCGGTCCAGCTCGGCTGCCACCTCCTCTGCAGCGACGTTTTCCGTCACACCCTAACCCACCGTCACAGGCTACATACACCTGACTCAAGGAGAGCCAGCCAACAAGTACTTACCGGCGTTACCTCTGCCGGATTTGAAGTTTTTCCGCTTGTGCCAAAATGCTGATCCTCCGGGAAACTTCGGAACAGCGCCCCTGAGTCCTCCGCTCCCGAAAGCGATCGGGGAAAATCCGAATCGGAACGAAACAAAACAAAACTCAACCGAAAGTTTGGGACAGGATCCTACCTCCCAGCAGCTCCTCCAAACACGCGCATTCTTTGTTGGGAATCTATTTTTTCCTTTTCTCCCCCTCCAAGAATAGCGTGGGAGGGTGGCTCAAAAGACCGCCCACCGATGACGTCGCGCAGCCAGGCTGGAGACTGATTAGCTTGCAGATTTTTACCGCGTGCAGAGGGAAAAGAGGAAGTGAAGTTTTGGCAAATGGCTGGTAAACTTGTTTATGTGGAGCTCGCTTTGAGATCCATTGTTTGGGAAGTCTCATTAGAAACTCCGAGCGGTGGTCGAAAGTAGCACTTGTCCCCCCCCCAAGCGAATCTCTTGGTGCAACTCTCGGGCACGGAGCCAAAGCAAAGGCCGACCTATGCGACTTTGCTGCTGCGGGCGCTTGGGGACTCTCAGCCCGCAGACAGGCGCGCTTTCACCAGCTGTATTTGGGTTTTTTCCTTTAAACCGCGGAGGCGGGCGGAAAAGAGTTGGCAGTGCGGTTCAAATTCTTTAAGAAGTCCCCATGCAACTTATATGCCTTCCCTCACCATTTGCTGCCCGAGGTGCCCGATTTAATTTCCAAACAAATGCTGGGAGTTGACCCCCATCCAGAAGGCAGCCTTACCCTTAGCCTAGTCTTCTAATTTCTATTTTTAGGAGCTCCTGTGTGCTTGTAAGGCTTGCTTACTCACGGTTAACTTTCCACGGGTTAATTTAATAAATATTTTGAAATACAACCACAGCCTAAATTAAGTGGGTTAAAATGTATTTTCTGCTTTCTGCTTGCATGTGTCATACAAACCTAAGCATAGAGAGGTCATGTACTGCAATGAGATCAGGATCCTAGTTCAAATGGCCAGTGATCTACAAACCTTGATGGTTCAGTTTCCCTCAGTTTCCCATGTATTTTGCTGTTTTAATTGAGAGGGAGCAAGAGATGAAGAGAATTACCTATGTTCCTACAGTAGATTAAAGGTGGAATTTTACTCCAGTGTTTCACTTGGGGCTGTCAAAATATAATGAGGAAATCCTTACCTAGCATACAGTTATTAGCATAGTGGTTATAGTTTTGACTTCCCTAATTTCATAAACAGATGGAGCAATAAAAATATTGTTTTAAACAAATTATTAGCACAGAGAATTATTAGCATAGTATGTTTTAACTGAATTGACATCCTAAATTTCCAGCCAGCCAGCACAGCAGTATTTCAGGAGACTAAGACTGGATTAAGGCACAATAGAGTCTTTATGTTGTGGCTTAGTATGTTGTATGAACTCAGCTATTGTGATAAGTAAACTATGCTTAATAGTTTAGCGTGTTGCAAAACCCAGATAATTGTAATTTATTCAATAAATACTTGTTAACCCGATTATATATAAACACAGCCTAGAGTTATAATTCAGCAGTATCTGGCAGGCCATAAATTTTCTTTTCGTGTTTTGGTGGTTTAAATAATAGTATTGATTTGCAAGATTGTATTTCTAATTTTAAAAAATGAAGATTGCAATTTTTTTCTTGCTGTTGCTAAAGAGATGTTTTAAAGCTTAGTGTGATACACTTGCCAACTGATGTGATTAAATGTATGCACCAGTTTAATGACATAAAACTGAACAGGATTACAATCAGCCCTAACACATCAAATATTATGATGTATATGCCTTATCTTGTTTGTATGCTTATTTGTATGCACATTAGTCCTCAACTTACTGATAGTTCATTTATTGACTGTTCAAAGTTACAACAGCACTGAAGAAAGTGACTTATGACCATTTTTTCACACTTAACAACTTTGTAGCATCCCCATGATCATGTGACCAAAATTCAGATGCTTGGCAAACTGACTCATGACAGTTGCTGCATCCCAAGGTCATGTGATCCCCTTTTGTAACCTTCTGACAAAGCAAAATTAATAGGGAAGCCAGATTCCTATCAACAACAGTGATTCACTTAACAACTCTGGCAAGAAAGGCCGTAAAATGGAGCAAAACTCACTTAGCAAATGTCTCACTTAACAGCAGAACTTTTGGGCTGAATTGTTGTAGGTTGAGGACCACTTATATGTGGCCTCATGTTTGCTTAATTGTGTTTTATTGATTAAAACAAGATTACTTGTGTTGTGTGAATCTAGCTAGCCACTTGGCTGTGCATTTAACACTGTATTGCTGCTGCAATCAAAATGATTGTTTGAACAGCAGATAATAGGTGCTGTTAAGCTTCTGGGTCACTGTTTAATAAGGAAGGAAGGGCATGATTTTGTGCGTGATCATCTTGGAATGATAACGAAAGTGCAACCTCACCCGTATCTTTTCTTTGTTTTGACAGCTTCCTTTTGTCAAAAATCTGGTTCCAGGAAAGCAGAGCCACATCTATTCCTGGTGAAGGAAGCTAATCAAAGTATCTGGAGGAGGAAGTGTTACAAGCCCTGCCTTGACCCCTTGAAGGAAAGATGAAATGTACATCTGACAAACAAATGAATGAGCCGAGTTGTCTTAGTTTTCCCGACATGCTTATCCGTAAATCTTGCTACACAGATGGTTCTCGTTGTGGTGGCATAACATGGTAGACTACATACAAGCTACATTGTATATTGTGTGAAAATAGCTTGTGAAAACCCAGAGTTTTCTGCAGAAAAAAAGAAACTGGTTGCCATGGCATTGTAGGTTCTGAATTACTTAATGATTACAAGAATCCAGTTTGCACAATATTTTCAATATGGAAATATCCTAATAGAGAAGGATGGTGATTTTCTCATCTCATGTAGCCATTATAATGGCAGAAGGTTGAAGAGGGAAAAAGGATGCAAATATGGGCCTGATCCGGTGTGCGCAGTCTTTGGTTTCATTCATAATTTTCAAAGTTAGGCCATCGGTGCTACAATATCTGAGTTGCATAAATTGAGATAATTGCTAAATAACAGAAAAGCAATTAAGAAACCCCTCTTTCTAATGCCATCAAATAGTTGTCATGACATTTGCAGTTTAGATATGATAGCCATCTTATCAAAACCTTTCTCAACGGTCTCTCCCTCCCTCTTTCTCTCTCTCCCACCCACCCCTCTCTCACACACAGCATATTTCATCACTTTTCCTTGGGGAGCATGCTGGATCTTATATGACAGCAATAGTTGTTTTTTATATAGCTGATGATAAATATGAAATATGAATCCACATGACTTGCACAACCGGACTTCCAAATTATTTTCAATTCATTTGTATTGGGGCCTTTTGTCAGCAAAATTTTCAGATTTCCAATTATAATACTGACATTTCCTGTAGATATACAAAAGTAGTATTCCTTGTTTGTTACATAGAAAAGCATGAAAAATGGCTGGATGACCTTGGGCCAGTCATTTTCTGTCATCCCAACCCACCTCATAGAATTCATTGTTTTGGAAGTATGATTAATATGATTAATATAAGGTTGTTATGGGAAAAAGAGGAGGAGGAAGGCGTATTAGGTATGTTCACCACCTTGAGTATAAAGTAACCTAAAGTGGAGTAAAAAAATCTAATAAAAACATTTTTCTCAGATCATTGCAGATTACTATCTCACAATCTCTTATTTTCAAAACAGAAGTTAAATTAATGTAATAGGGAATAACAGTGTTAAAAAAAATCTGTTCCTGGGGGAAAATAAAATGTGTATCCTGCAGCATGATGGGATCTTCTGCAGCCCTTGAGACTGCCTAAAATTCTCTTACATCAAAACTAAAAGCTTTTTGCACCAATTACTAGTAGGTTGACATGTACGAAAGCCATTGTCTTTGCTGTTAAACTATGAATATGCCCACACAAAAAAGGAACTAAGAAAGTAAGCACCATTTTTGCCTATGAATCCTGTGATAAGAAAAATTACAGCAGTTTAGTGAGCAAGGCAGGCAGCCTTTCAAAAACCACAAGATTGATATAAAATTTGCAAGATTTCTGAAATATTTTTATCTTGACTTTTTACTTATACTTTTGGAAGCTTGATTTGGATTGTTGTATCTGGGAACTTAAAGTAGACTGCAAAATTATTCTTTTTTGAGCTGAGTTTCATTCCTGATGACTTCATGACTTTGTCCACAATCCATATTATTTATTCATTTGGTTATTAGATTTGTATCACCTTTTTATTATTTGCACAACTCAATGCAATGTATAAAATGACTGACCTGTGTCAACTTAGTAAGATAAAATGAGAAATTATATGCAGTTTGTTTACCAATCCTAGTTGTGAACCTGTTGGAACATTGAGCCTCTGGAATGGGACTCTCTTACGTACAGACTTTTTGACATTACATGAAATGTAAACATGCAAAAAATCCTTAAAATTTTTGTTTTCACAAATTCCAAGAACATCATGTATGACTTTTAAAATAATATGAACCAGTTTTGTGACTGTGATATCACATGTTTCACTGTAATTTGCTGATCTGCAGATCTGCAGATGTTGCCTAAGGTTAGCTGTTATGAGTAACTCATTGCTGCAACGGAGTTTATGCTGGTGATTGAACAGTCATAAAAAAGAAAGAAGTTGTGTTTCTTTCAGTTCCCTTCCCTTTATATCATTTTATCCTATCTAGTAGGTTAATTTGAAAAATCTGTATTGATTTATAAATGGCTTCTTGGAGAAGATAGTTAGAGAAATATTTCATTCTGTGGCACAGTTGTGTTCCTCCTGAAGAAATATATACTCTTCCATTTGAAAAAATGCTCGAAACTTTCCTTAATGAAATATGAAAGAATGTACAGCAGCTTATTTTAGAACACGTGTTATAATATCAACCTGCAATATAGATAGGATGGATGCAAATGAAATGTACGGTACTAAATTTTCTTTTCACTTGGCAAGCATCCTGTTCGATGGCATTGTTCTCATATCTTTTTCTGACAAGATTCTGTGACTCGCATCTGAGCCATTCTTCTCCAATCTGGTGGTCTCTGTATGTGGCAGAGTACAATTTCTAGAATCCCCAACCAAACTCTTTGAAGGCACAAAGTTGAGAAAGGATTGTTTTAGATAAAAGGCACTGATGATTCTTCATACTGCACGGTATGTAATGAAATACAAATACTCAGGCATGTATTTTACAGCTCAACATAGTCGAAGGCAGCTCCAACTCTTAATAAAAACTTGATGAGGCAGAACATTTCATCTTTTCAAATGTTGACACAGCACATTGGAAAAGTACACTAAAAAAATCCTCTGAGATGTAGTAAAGGACTCTGCATCCACCTCTCCTGAACGTTTCATTGGTCATGCGAGATATCTCCACTTCTAAAAGCAATGTACCGTTGGAGGCAAACTAATTACAAAATGTAAGTTTGTTACTTGTCTTCACCTATAAATTCGTGTTCTTCCAGTTCTGCATTGCAGAGTAGACTTCTCATGTAAACAGTTAGGAACATTTTAAAAAAAAGTAAAATTAAAACACATGAATTCGTAACCGATAAGGCCAAAATAGGCACAATCATCAACAAAAAACAATGATTATGTATCAACTCGGCACACAAAATACATAGACATTCAAAGAAAGTAGAAAGATACTAGAGCTATTAAGCCGTGATTCTTATTGGCTGGCACTTTTGTTTATGAGGTTGTCCTACATGATGAAGTTAAGGAGAAAAAAGATGGTTAACTTTCCAAGTCATTAATCCTAGAATGATCCTTTCAGTCATGTTTGAGTGACCATTCCATGGAAGTGATCAAATTGAGGATAGACAAGAGAGACAAGGTTTCCAATCAGTCCACCAGTCCAGGTATCATGAGATTTATAGACAAATCCTATGTTATCCAAATAATGTTACATATGTGTATTGCAAGACTGTGGCAAACATTTTTAAAATCCTACTGGCATACTATCATCTACTGTATGTCATCAGACTGATCATTAAGACATCTGCTGTTGACTTTAAAGATCTATGATACATTGCTTTGTTTTCAATATATCCCAAAATCAATTTATTAGTATTATATATAAACTCTGGCTTAAAGAAACTGCTAGGTATAACAAATTGGAGCCCTCCGTTAAGTTTCAAGGAAAGATACTGTTTCATGTAGCAGCACCTTTTTACTTTTTACCAATATAGAAAAAAGCTTATAAATCTGCAATTCATGTTTTTTCATCATTTCTGGAAGGGGTTTTGCTGAAAGCGACTCCTTTATAGGTTTGAATTAATGCTATTTATAACCATGTGTGATGTCTTTATTCACTTTTGCCTATCTAAAAAGATTGTGTAAAGAATCACCATATCAGAAAGTGGTGTGGCTGCCTCAGGAAGTAAATGCTGGGAGTTGGTGTATTTGAACTCTCTCTCTTTCCCTGCCTTGCCCTACCCTGCCCTGCCCCACCCAGTAGTATGTTTGGTATGGTAGAACATGCACTCCTATTACTGCTATAGCAAAATACAACTGTTGGCCCAGTTATATTTTACAGTGTCTTTCGTGTCAAGGAACATTATGATGAGCTGGTCTTCTTAATTCTGCACTTTGCTACCATATTAACAGTATATATTGCTCTGAATAAAATGGTAGCTCTGTCTTCCCCCTGTTCTTGGATGAGAACAGTCTTCCCTAATCTATTATTTCTCTAGTATTGCAATTTGTCTGAGAACTCCCAGCCAGCATGTGGTTAAATGAGCTTATCAAGATAAGTACAGAATCTGAATGAGTAGCAAAAGGTCCACATGTAGATAACATCTTAATTTTTATTGCCTCCTTAAAGGCAAATCCCACTGCACACATATACAGGAGCATGTGTGCGCGCGTGCATACAAAGGAGACACACACACACACACAATATTATCCTTTAGGATAGACTCAGCTACATGTTGGGGGATTGCATTTAACATTCTCTAGGAGAAGAGTTGCAGTAGATACAGGTAGCTGCAGTATGAATTCGTATAAAGGGGTATGTAATCAAGAGTAGAATATCTTTTGCTGAAGATGGCAAAAAATGTCACTCAGTATTCACAGTTGTGGCCTGGGGAAGCGCTGAGATCTTCAAAAAGGGTTCAGAGTAACATCTGGCACTGGGATATTAATCTGCTCACATCTGCTTAATGAGAAAGTTGATGTATTTAGAATGTTGATGCATTTCAGTCCTTCGTGGTTTTTTCATTTCAGAAAATCACAGAGGTATTATCACACAATATTGCTTTAGGAATACGAAAATATTTTTATTTTTATTTATTCCCCTGTTTAAGAAATATTCTTAGTTATTCATCAATTTACTTAAATCATTAATTTTATGTACTTTTGCAAGATGCAGTTCTGTTTTCTTTTACAAAGAGGAAACCTCACAAATCAGACTAGATTCACACAAGATATCCAGTCAAAATACATTTTGATTAATATAAATAAGAATATTATGTAAACCAACCGTGTAGTTTGTAAAATTTGATATATAAGTTAATATGGTAAATCAACTCAGCCCAGTGCACTTTATTCAATAAATCATGCTTAGCCAATTGTGTAAACACAGTCCCAACCTGGACTGTGACACAGTGTTTTGAGTTTGAAGTATTCAGAATTTATTTAATCTACTTTACTTGATGAGAGAAGATAAAATCAACATATATCTTGATAGTGAGAACTGACACATCTAAACAGTTCTTTTCCAGGAGATCTTAAAGAATTTGTGTTTATAGATAAAAGTCATAATCTTGATTGCATTTCACATGGGAAACAAAAAAAGAGATAGGAAACTTGATTTTGCTGCTCAAAAGAAGATAAGAAAAGGAATAGACTTGCATTCCTTTACTGTCTAAGCCTCTTAAGAGACAACTGGAGCCAATCCCACTCTATTATTTCCCCGATCAAAGACAGAGTAGTACTGGCCAATAAAAACATCTCCCAGAATCCAGAGTGGACCAGATGCAGTGTCTATATCTAAACCTTGGAAGCCACTGGTGCACAGGTTCATCCCATCACTATTGACCTACAGGAAAGAGGATATGTAGGATTAAAAGCAATTAATATTGAATTACAACAATAAATCATGTTCAGATTTGTATGCCAACATTTACACACCCTCAAAAGCAGTTTTAACCATATAAATTTAAATTGCTAGAAGTTGAAGTCCTTATATCTGGAAGATGACTTTGTTGGGAAAGATTATTGCAGAACTTCCAAGGCAAAACTAAGGACTGATATAGAAGGAAGAAGGCAATGACTGGACACTGAGCCAATTGCTTTTTAGCATTAAATTAGAAAAATTATAGTTGTGATTTGAATGAAGGAATTATGGCATTTTTAGTCTGGACGCAGGACATGTAATAACATGTTTCTTAGTCTGTGAGCTTAAAATAAAGATGATGGTAGCACTAATCCAATATTTTGAAGGTGCCATATTAAAGAAGAATGAGTTCATGCTGGACAAAGAGCTTGAAAGAAAATTTGGAACTTTGCTATTTATATATATTGACAGCAGGTAGAATTTTATATGTCAAGGATGGGAAGAGACACTAATTTCCACAATGGAAGAATGGATGGTAAAGGTGATGGAGTGGGTAGAGAAGGTAAAATTAACTGATTGATTTGATTTGACTTATATTGTCATCTATTTGCACATGGAGACTCAAGGCATCTTACAAGAATAAAAATATATAAAAACAATAAAATTAATAAAAGAGAGAATCATATAATAAAATAACCCCCCACTCACCCTGTCCTGGCGACAACAAATCATATGAGCCATTTAATGGGCTCCATCCCGCTCTGCGTTACCCAGGTCCATTGGTTTTAATTAAAGACAAGGACTTATCAAATTTTATTTCCATTTGGAAACCAGTTCTGGATTTTGTATTTGAGACTTTAGGTTTTGATGATTACATTGATTTTGTTGTTACAGAAATTACTTTTTTTTTGCATACTATACTGAAAAGTCTGAAGCCATTACTTTTTTCTTCCTTTTTTTTACTTTTTTTACTTCTTTCTGCACTTTTCTATTTCTCTCTTTAACTTTCTCAATGTTGGTTTCCACTGGTACCTTCCATTTAGCCACTTTCTCGTATCTGAATATTACAGACCCTTCCCATTCATCTCCCTTTCTCCTTTCATGGGCTGATCTATAGCACTGCACCTCAAAGAATTCAAGTAGAAGAGAAGTTGAGTTTCTGCACTGCCATCTCCAAAGGATTCTTGTGTTGGTATGAAAAGACAGACTTGTGGTAGGCTGCCAGATCTATAATTTATGACATTAGCTTCACTATAATATATCTAGTAGAACCATTTAAAATAACTCCCTACCATAACAAAGAAGTAAAGTCTGAAAGGTGCATGTAAGGTTATATATAGATGCCTCCAAGTCAGTGTTATATTGTGTTTGGGTATGAATATATTCTTTATTATCCTTGTATATATGACTTCTAATAGTGACTAAGATGCTGGCAAGAGGAAGTAGCATGCTCTATGGTATTGGAAGGGATCACTTCCTTTCCCAAGGAGCAAATGCATTGCAAAAAAAGAAGAGAAAAAAAGGCCCCAGATTTGTGAATGCTAAATGTATATGTATAGATGAAGAATTAGAAATAATTGTTAAAATGAAACTATTAGACTGCACAGCTAAATCATCTGACCTAATCTTTTGGATTAGCCTCCCCCCCCCCAATGTAAATCTTCA
>JANHFT010001945.1:868981-881195 GCA_032467955.1 Pseudoxenodon macrops | reverse complement strand
TGGGCGCTTCATCACTTGAGACTTTCAAGAAAAGATTGGACTGCCATTTGTCAGAAATGGTGTAGGGTCTCCTGCTTGGGTGGGGGGTTGGACTAGATAATTTACAAGGTCCCTTCCAACTCTGTTAATCTGTTAAATACATTAAAACATGTTCAGTCTACAGTATCTCTTTCTATAGCAGTATCAGATGTTCATATTGTTGAAACTGAAAGACTTTTAACAATATTTTTCATCTTGTAAGGGAGCATCTTATAGCAACCATCTCTGAGTGGTTTCCAATGCCACCTTCCTAAATTAGAATAAAAACATGACAAAAACTATATCAAATCACATAACAATTGATAAAAAATAGTAATATAAGACCTGAGAATAAAACACGACCAGCTAAATATTTCAATAGTTCACAAGGATAAAAACATCATCCTCACCCCAAACTTTATAGTACAGTGCTTAAATATTATCATTCAATTTAGAAGTTATTTGTCATTTCTTAAAGTCAAATTGACAATCTTGCCATCTAAAGTTGGGACCCAAGCATTTCAGGGGCCCTCATTCAAGCCAGACATCATACTACATCTGCAGAGTTTGGACAGATCCAGTTGATACACAAAGATCTGTCTTTCCCTCGTACTGTAATATACTTTGCCTAAAGAACTCATGAATCCAATTTTGGCTTTCTGGCCATATTCTCCAGTTCAAGCCTGCAACTCTAGTTGGAACTGATCTGGAATCCTATATTTTGAAAGTGGCTTTGAATTCTAAGTGTTGTGTAAGACTACACCACCATGTGTAGTTTGCATGCTGCTCTGATGAAGTATGGATTTATCCAGTTGGTTCTGAATCCATGTGGCAGGATGACAAGTTCTACCATTAGCTCTCCTTTCTATAAGCCTTCACATGGAGGTGCCCAGGATAATTAATGGAAGTATAGGAGAAGCTATCATTTTCCTGCTAAAGTTTGTTTTAATAACAAACCCTTGCCCCAAACAGATGCTGCACGGCATTTTCACAAGCATGCCTCCATAATCAAGGTACCCCAGCCTACTTTTTCAATCATTGCATAAGAGGAGAAGTTGTGACATAAAAGCAAATAAAGAAAATCCATGTGTTAATGAAAGGAGGAGAATACTCAGGCTTGATTTAAATTGATGTTTACGTTCAGCCAGATGCAGGCTCAATACTCTCCTGCAGAGTTTTTACTGCTGCTAAATGCCAATCTTTCAAATTACTTTAACCTACCCCAGTAGGGGTGCTTCAAGAAAACATTTTTAGCAAGTCAACCAACTTAAGGGATTTATGGCAGTAGGGAAGAGGAAAGAAATGAGGATCCAAAGAACAAATGTAGATTCCATGATTTCATCTGAGCCCAGATAAAGTACTAAGAGAAACAATGTGCTAATGAAAAAAACACTGTATGTATGTATATATGTATGTGTGTATACACACACACACACACACACACTATGCAATAGAATGCAACTTTGGGGATACCTAACCTTTACTGTTGAATCTGAAGCCTTCATTCCCATAATATGACCCAAAGTGAAAATAAAAACTATAAGCGCATTCTTTCATGTATCCTGTGCTAAACTTTGGGATGGATTCCTCTTATACAGGAGGAAAAGCTTCTGGAAAACTGCTTTGTTGCTCTATAGTAGCCTTCTTGTAAATGAAAATGAATTAGCTTTGCAATGATTCAGAAGACTGCACAAAACTTGAAAGTGCAAGTTGTAAAGCAATGAAAATATCCCAAAGTGTAAATACAAAGCTAAAAAGCATCCCAGAAATGTATTAAAAATTCAGCTGACCAGCAAAATTATTTGTTAGCAATGGCCTGTTCCAGATAAGCAAAACAATAATATATTCTTTCGTACCAAATTTTTGCAAAAAAAGAGCTCTTTATCAAGTCATCAAGCCCATCTCTTTAACACATATGTTTAAAACCTTTAAGATAGTTTGTATTATTTATTACAATCTTCAGAGATAGTAAGCTTTATCTGCCACCTAAAAAGCACATTTCAGTATTCAGAAGTGTTGTGCTCTTATTCTTATGCTTCCAATCTTATGGATCAGATAGACTTGTTTGACTAAGCAGTTTCCCATTTGTTCCCCAACAACTCATCTTGAGAAGTTTGTGGCTCCTGGTTTCTTAGATAGCATATAGTTATCATGACTAACCAAGGGTGACATTCAAAATTTTCTCCTACCAGTTCTGTGGGTGTGACTTGGTGGTGTGTGTGTGTCATGTGACTGAGTGGGCATGGCCAACTTGACGTCACTCATGGCAAGATTGGGCAGTACCACCCCCACCAAACCTTGCCTACAGAACCGACAGAAAAGTTCGGCCAAGTCTTCTAGCATTCAACCTGGCTGCTTTTGACCTCCTTCTCATATTTCCTTGTGTATATGAGCCTGAGAAGGAGTGAGTGGGAGGGGTGGGGTGGAGCCAGTCAGTGGTGCAATTTACAAGTTCTCCGACCTGTGCATAATCGCTGCCACTGGTTCTATAGAACCTGTCTGAATCTGCTGAATTTCACCTGTGACTAACTATCAAAGCTTGTGGTCACAGCTGCAGAGCACATGGTTTCACTGTGTGTCTCCTGAATTGTCCAGCTCTTAAGCTTCTTCAACTATCTTTGGAATCTAATTTTATATGGGGGGGAAAGGCCCACTCATCCATTTTCTTCATTTTATGCCATCAAATTGCTGTTGATTGTTAGTGACCATATAGCTAGATTTGCTCCATAGAGATCTAACCTTAATCTGATCTTTAGGTCTAATGATGCACCCATCACCACTGTAACTGAGTCTATTCACCTTGTACTTTCTCCATATCATGCATGATTTTATAACTTCAATTATAATTGTTTTCTTACTCCTATTTTTTTCAGTAACTAAAATGTCAAAATCCAGGCTCAAAATCAGTTCAGCTAAGCATTGCATCATCAAAGGCAATCATGGAAAAGGAACAATGCAAATGAAGGAACAATCTGTACCATATCTCCAATCTTGCTAGGAGAAATTTATATGTATGTGTGAATCGCTTGAGTACAGCAGTTCAACATGTAGAGAATGTCATTTTTTCCCCAAGTGTAAATCCTCCTGGAGGAATCAAAGTCCAAGTTTCCCAGCAAGGAAAGACATTCAGCTTCATATTTTCCAACTTTTGTATGCTTTGTTTGTCCTGAGAAAATGGGTCATTGGATTGTGAGTTCAAATAACTCCATTTCCTTTGTGCCTGGAAAACTTCCATGTGAACATTTTACTTCTTGTTTTCATCTCTCTCTGAGAGCTCTGGTTACCTTTAAAGTTTGTTATGAACTCCTAGCACGATGCTTTCCCCAGGCTGTCTTCTAGCCTTTTGTCTTCTTCAGCAGCTGTTCTGTAAATGCTTATCTGAACCTCTGAACTCTTCAAAGCCTTCCCCATTACAAGGGATAAGGTTAGCTTGCAATTACATGTGGAGACATCACAGGTGGAGGACCAGGACTTTTCTAAGTGGACCCGGAGCTATATTAAAAGCTCTTGTATATTGCCTTCAATCAAATTCTTCAGAAGTATTAGGTTTGGAAACATAATCCAAACTTGGCAGTTGGCAAAGGAGCAGAGAAGAAAACGTAGTATTGATGATTTTTCACAACTATCTATGATCTATACTATACAAACTATAATCTCCCATTTTCCCACCAACAGTGACTCCGTGGAGGAACTTTGCTTGGAGCATACTTTTTCCTGCTCTGCTTTGCATTCTGGAGGAAAGTTAAATTACCCAAAGTATTTCACTGAGCAATGACTGGCTCCCACCCAAGTTGCTTGCTCCTCAAAGTTATCATCCCCTCTAAAATTAGTCCTTTTTGCTTCAGCAGTTCAAACCCACCATTTTCCTTTGGGTGGCAAACAGAATCAGATTGACAGAATATGTGAAGCATTTTTTAAAATATACACATGGCTCATTTAAAGTGAAGGACTTTAAGCTTGTTCACATTTTGATGCTACAATGTTTGCATGACAGTTATTCCCTCCACCATCATTTCTATGTGCAACTAGCACATGACACAGCATCAGAAGGTTGTTACAGCCTTTTCTAGTTCTTGAGTTCTTATTTTTCCATCTTGAGAGGATATTCTTCGACTCATGATGGCACAATCATGATTATTACCCTCATGGACGCACTTTCTAGTGTTCTTATCCAACCTTCTCTTTCCACTTCCTCCAGTATAATGGCAATATGATAGAGGTGTAAGACCTAGGTTTTTAATGCCTAAACTGGGTTGTCTCACTCTTTCTGTGTGAGGAAACTCAAACTAATTTCTCAGCAAGTAGTTTAAGCAACAGACATTTAGTTGGCTGGGAAAAGTTAGTTCAGCTGAACATGGTGGCAGTTGAAGCATTCTGTGTGCATGTATGAGCATTCTGGAAGCAAGAATTGAACCTAGGCAAGAAGTATTGCAGAATTAATGTAGCAGATTTCATAACTACTTGAGAAATATTTATTTAAAGGAAATATATTATAGGAGCAGGTAAACCTATCACCTAGGAATTGCATCCTATCAGGAAATGATATAAAGAGCCCATATTCTGAACCTATGAGATGGGAAGAAAATAGAAGAGAGTGACTACAGATTAAGAATATCTTAATCACAAAGCAGGCAGAGTGATAGACAAAGAGGGGACCAGAGTACATAGTTTACTCTCTATCTACACTCCACTGTTTCATTTTGGTCAGTAGGATATGCAGTGATGGAGATTCAGTATCTTTGAATTCATATAATTGGTAAGCCAACAGTCAATACTCTTCCTGAGGACCAGAAGGGTGGGGGCCTGCCTCACTTCTGGGACTAATACCTGCCAAAGAGTGGGGGCTATGATCAGGGAGATACAGATTCAAGTCTATTGTCAGCCAATGAAAATTATTGGGCTGCCAGTCACACTCACAGAGTTGTTGCTATGAGAAGAAAATGAAGATAAACCCCATACAAGTGGCCTTTAGCTCCTAGGAAATATTTTTGTTTGCATGTATGAAGAATTTATGCACTTTTGACATATGGTGCCACAGAAGGTTATTTTATTTCATTTTCAAATTCAGTTGCTTATTTTACAATTTAGAGAAAATGCAAATGCTTCACATTACAGGTCTCCTCCAGATTGTTTATAGATAAATTAAACTCACCGGGGATGAAAAATAATTTTGGAAACTTAGATTTATGGTAGGGAAAATGAATCACAGAATAAACTGTTTATTAGCATTTGTAATTTCAACATCCAACAGGAAGGAAGAGAAAAATTCAAACTAGGAATCAAGCAAAGCTACTCTTGGCATGGTTTTTATGCCAGTTACTCAGTGAGGTACATATGTCATTTTGTGACTGCTGCAAGTAAACAGCAGCATTATATTGTGATGAATAAATTTTGTCTATTGTGTGCACATAAATCAGTCTATCGGTCTACCAATCCCCAGAATATCCTTGTTCATCTTCAAACTGCATCTTCCGTTTAATTTTCTCTTTAGGATTGTCCATCCCATTGCTTCCCATTCCATCCCATCCCATCCTATCCCATCATGGGATAAATTAAAGAATTCCTCATTGATACCAATCAATAATCTAGATAACCTGTTACTAGAGTGAAGATATTTAGAAAGTACACTCAGAGATCATACTTTCCAAAATATGTTTTAGGAAAATATATGTAAATTAGAATAGAATAGAATATAATTCTTTATTGACCAAGTGTGATTGGACACACAAGGAATTTGTCTTGGTGCATATGTGTACATAAAAGAAAAGATACATTCAACAAGAATCATAAGGTACAACACTTAATGATAGTCAGGGTACAAATAAGCAATCAAATCATATTAGGAAACAGTAAATATAAACCGTAGGGATACAGGCAACAAAGTTACAGTCATACAGTTATTAGTGAGAAGACATGGATGATATAAATGCCATTTTTAGGTAGGTTTTAGAAACAAAATCCTCAGATTAATGTGGAAAAGAAATGAAGCAGGCATAAAAGCACAGATCCAAAACTATGTTAATCTTTATCTTCAGTTTTTGTCATAATGCAACGTGATGATGCTAGGATGTTATCTTCCCATAATCATGGGCTATCCCATTTTCTCGGTGTACCATGGTGGTATGAGATTATGGATGAGACTAATCCAGAAAAAGCATTCTTCATAAAGAATTCCTAAATTCTTCCAATTGGAAAATAGCACTGTAGGATTACAATTCTGTTTATTTTCAGGAAGCATTTGGGGAAAATTATATTTTTATTAGCGAGGCTTTATTAGGATTATTTAAAAAAATAATTAATCAACTAAGCTAAATTAAGGTCCCTAAGCATTTGCACAAAATAGGCCATCTTCTCTATGGGAATGGATGCATTCTCACTATGAGACCAGTATGATATTTTGTACTCAACACCACTAAAGCAGAAGCATTATCTTTTGTGTATAAGAAAAGGGACAATGCATCTTCTCAGATGGCTTTGATCCTCTGCAATTTTAGACCATGTACATTGAAAACAATATATTTAAAATATAGGCACCTTACCACACAATAAAAGTACAGATTGTCCTCAATTTGCGGCTACAGTTGGAATCAGATTTTCCTTTGCTAATCAAGGTGATTTATAAGTGAGTCACATTTTATGATTTTATTTTTGCCACTGTTGTTAAGCAAATCACTGAAATTACTAAGTGAATCATGAAGTATTTAAGTCAGGGTTGTCAAACTTGATCGCATCATGTGACATATCATGATGTATCATGACTTTTTTGCCTTTGTGAAGCTAAGGGTAGGCGTGGCTTGTGTGTGACGCACCTGGCCCGCAGGCTGCTAGTTCGACACCCCTGCTTTAAGTGAATGATGGCTTTCCCCATTGATTTTGCTTGTCAGAGGTTGGCAGGGAATGTCATTAATGGCAATGATCCCAGGATATTTCAATTATCATAAACATATGCCAGTTGCCAATCACCTAAATTTACATCATGTGATATGGAGATTCTGTAATAGTTGTTAGGTGCAAGGATTGATTGTCACTTTTTTCTGTGCCATTGCAATTGCCAGTAAATAAATGGTTGTAAGTGAACGAGTATCTCTATACCATTTTTTAAAAAGCAAACAAGCAAAAGAGCAGCAATTAATGGTATTCAAAATACTGAACGTACATTTAAAAAAAACTAAGAAAACTATATACTGATGGCCATCCTAAAAAGGCAATTCTTCACCAGGTTTTTTTAAAAATATGATAAACTTAGTTCTTCAAAAGATTTTGTTTTATGAATTACCGGTAAGTGCCCTGACAAAAATAGATGAAGCTATGTTGATTTTTACCAAAATAAAATTATATTTTTAACTTAGAAACCTAATTCAGTAATATTTGATGGTTTCCTGGCTTCCTTTTACCAATAGATTGATCCATAGTTTGGTGAGAGCCTCTGATTATTATAATGGGTGTTGTAGTAACCTTCTTTGCTCACTTTAATATCGTTGTGTTACTTTTAGCCACTTCCACATTTAAAAAAAATATATAGTCCTGCCCTGTTCGTTTGGGGCATTTTTCATGGGACTCAAATTTATTTCTCAAATTAAAAAACAAACAAATATGCCATTTAGCTCAACTCTGAAAATTATATAGCTGTCAATCATGCCTTGTAAATGATTCTACGGCTTTGCTCTGTCCATGATATTTAGTGGTAGGCTTTATAGTTTATAGGTTTCCCCCCCCCTGGTCTTATCCTCTAATGCATCTTTTGTTTCTAATTTGTGTTTACGAGTCAGCCTTTCTGAGGGACAGCTTGAGCTGTTTGTGTTGTTTGAAACAGGCAGGCAACTTGTTCAATTTTCCCCTCAGTTACTAAAGCAAAGTATGTTAGTTCTATAAATGGACCACAATGGTGTTTTGTTATGAAATGCATTTTGACATATAGAAGAGCCACAGTCCTTAAGCTTCCAAATATATTTCAGCATTCTATAAAAATGTCAAATCGCCTTCTTTTCTAGGAGCCTGTGCCTGTATTTCCAAGAACTTGGCTCCACAGATCCTTTACCGAGATGAAGAGATGAGATATTTATGACTTGTAAGTATCACTCTGCATTTTAACTGTCAGCAAATTCCCAAACATTAAAAAGGGACATAATTATAGGAATGAAGAAAGATGGATAGAAAAGTGAACAGTTTTCAGATAGACTGGCAAATTCTCCAAATAACATGGTATACTTGCCAGGGGTGGGTTCTAACTTACCTCTCCGCCGGTTCGCTGCCTCCCGTGCTGCATGGGCACACCTCGTGGGCACGCACATGCGCAGTAGAAAAGAATCTGAAATCCCCCCCCCCAAAAAAAGGCAGAAAACAAGATGGCAATGCATGCGCAGTGCACATGCACAGAAGGAAAAAAAACTGAAAAAGAAAAAAAAAGATGGAGGCATCCACTGACCAGAACCGGCTCTGTGACATCAGCAGCGGCCTACTACCTACTCGGTAGAACCGGTTCGAACCCGTAGGAACCCACTTCTGATACTTGCTATATGGTAAAGAATAAGGGGGAAATATATGCTTTATAATAATCCACATATGGGAAGGTCCTGTTCTTTACATCTCTAAGGCAGAGCTAGGAATTACTTTGGTCTGAAAATCCTTAGTGAGCTAATAGCAGGGTTGGGGTATATATCAGAGATCCAAGCCACTTCAGATACCATTTAAAAAAGTATTTTGTCTAATTTGTTTATTTTTAAATTGTCTTGAGAGGTACTTTCCTCTAAATAGTTGTTGGGAAATGTTTTCAATAATAAACAAACATGAAAATAGACAAATGTATGTAAACACATAATGTTCTTCTTGCTTGGAAGCAGGGGTGGGTTCTGGATATTTTTGCTGCCAGTTCGCTCAGGATTGCGCTGCGTTTGCGTGTGTGAAGCACTTGAGTGCACGCAGAAATCAAAAACTAGCTTCTGCGCATGCACAGTAGCAAAATCCAAGATGGCGGCACCCACGGTGAAATCGATGGGACTGGCTTCGTGACATCATCGCCAAGTTACTATCGGTTCAATAGAACCGGATAGAACCAATAGGAATCCATTTCTGCTTGGAAGATGATCAGTTTTTAATGGTATTCCTCAGCTTTTGTGCTAAGATGGCAAATAATACACCATTTTGTAGAATGCTAACATGAGAGATAGTTGAGTGAACTACAGCCCGTATTTTTTGATAAGTGGAATGCAGTGCAACCTCATTATCTGATGTAATAGCTATCTGTAAGGAGATTTTAATACCCACCATCAAAATAAGTGTAGTAGTTTCTAAATATAGCTCAGGGTGTGCTGGATGGAGACTTGTGGGGGCTTGCGAAAGTTGTTTGGGACGTTTGAGGGATGATCAGAACCTTTTATTTAAAAAAAAGCCATTGTAATAATTCCTGGAGGCTGTTGAGACAGTGCAGAGACAAAAGACCAAGAAAGAATCTCCTCACAGAGCATGGCTAGCCTATATCCCCAAGAGCAAAGGAACTACAAAGCAAACACACACCAAAGACTGTAGCATAATCTGCCATAAAGGATGTAAGGATGGGAGTGCTAAGGGAATACAGGAAAGGGCAGGTTCATTCATGGATGATATAGCATTAATCATATTCATGTCTCTCAAGTAACTGGGTTGCACTCAATCGTCAGGAATGAGAAAAGGACAGCTCTTTGTTTTTCTAGGTCATCGGAAAAGACTTTTAACACTGCTCTCCCCAGTGGTGAAATCTAAAAAAATTCCCTACTGGTTCTGTGGGTGTGGCTTGATGGGCATGGTTTGGTGGTCATGTGACTGAGTGGTCATGGCTTGGTGGTCATGGTCACATGACTGGGTGAGCTCAAAAACCAACCTTTACACTTCACACACAAACAACACAAAAGCTATACAACTGACTCGCACACAATGCAAAAGCACACAAAATGGCCCCCTGCAACAAGCATGAACCTCACAGAGCCACAAAGAGCTCAAAAACCAACTATCACTCTTTGCACAAAAATAACACAAAAGCTACACAACTGACTCACACACAATGCAGAAGCAGCCAGCTGATTATCTAACAGCTGAGAGTCGGGACATTTTTTTAGACTTTTTAAAGCATTATTTTACTTCCAGTTGGGTGAATAGGTAGTAAAAATGCTTTTAAAAAAGTTAAAAAAGCTTCATCAGTTGTGACAATCAGCTGTGCCGCCCGATCTGGGGAACCTTTTCAAAAGCATTTTTTACTACCGGTTCTGCGAACTGGAAACATTTGTTACTGCCAGTTTGGGCAAACTGGGTAGCATTTCACCCCTGTCTCTCCCCCATCATTTTTGATTGAAGAGCTCCAGAATCATACTTTTGCTAACTTCAATACATCTATTGGAACTGTTTTCTAAAGCAGTTTCCTTATTAAGCGTCTTGTAGCATCAGGAAGTCACTGTTATATCAATCCACGGTTGGATGACACTGAATGACATCTAAATGTCTAGAGGGTTCCCTCCCTACACCCCCACCCTAGCCCAAAACTATATCTTTGATTCCTTTCATTACTTTAGAATTCAACCCACAATTGAAATCACAGTAATGAAGGAAAATAATATCAAGAGAATCAGTTCACACTGGCAAATACAATACTTCCTTTTCCCTGCTATTAGTAGGACTATCTTGTCTTTCTTCCCAACCTAACTTGGAGAACAAGCTAACTGACACTGGAGCAAAGCAATATGGTTCTTTTAGTATCACATCCAGGGGTGGGTTCTAACTTACCTCACTGCTGGTTCGCTTCTTCCTGCGCCATGTGGCTGTGTGCGTGCTTTGCACACATGCGCATGCACAGTTCAAACAAATTACAAAAAAATCCAAACAAAAGAGGCCAAAAACAAGATGGTGATGCATGCGCAGTGCTGGAAATTTGGCTTCTGTGCATGCGCAAAAGGAAAAAAACCCAGAAAAAATAAATAAATAAATAAATCTAAAAAAAAAAGATGGCGGCGTCCACTGACCAGAACTGATTCCGTGACATCACCAGCAGCTTACTATCTACTTTATAGAACCGGCCCGAACCAGTACGAACCCACTTCTGATCATATCTGAAACTGTGTCACCACAAGAGGAGATAAGGGAGATAATTTCTCCATGCTTCCCTTTAAGCTTTCCCAGTTGGACTGGAGGAAAATCATTTCAGGGAAAGAGGGGAATTTGCTGTCTACAAGGACACCTCTCTGCCAAAGCTTAATCTTTCCTACTAAATAGTTTGTATTCGTTCTTGGGTATAAACACATATCTGGATTAGGAAAGAGTAAAACTATGTAATTTTGGACAGTTCCAAACAGGCCTTTAAGGCCTATTCCGTATTCTACATTTTCACCCCTTAAAAAAAAAAAACAGTTGGAAAAGCCGGGTGTGGTGCAATTTGCCACTTTTCCTGGTACAGAAAATGCTTCAGCACTTTTCTCTAAAATATCCTTTGAAAAATACCCTATTAAAGTATGTGCACATTTTAAAAAGGCAGCCACCCTATTATGCACCTTTTTTCCTATATAACATCTGTTAAAGTAGATTGAGATCCAAAAAAGCATATGTGATAACAGAATTAAGTTGGTTAGTCTGATTGTTCCCCCCCCTCTTTTGTAGATGCATCATCACATAAATACACATTTTTGTATGCGTTTGAGCAGAGAACAACAGAGGTTTGCACTCTGTATACTGCTGCCTGCCTATGTGAGGCATGCCAATATTTTCCCACTAAAGGCTATGGTGGTTTTCTTCTGAATCCCTCCCCTTGGCTCAACTCTTTTCCTGTAGTAGCAGTTGTAGGATGTACATAAGAGTGGACTTTGAGAGATAATTAAACTCTCCATGGTCAACCAAATGATTATGTGATACCACAGTCATGATTTCCCTGGTATTCTTCTTCATACCATATACTTGATTCTACGTTCAGCTACCTAGTGCAGCTGTTATCAGTTACAATAATGGAGGAGATCCACATGCTTTCCTAGAAAACTGGAGCACTATTTCATAGTCTAACAAAAGAATGGAAAGGAAATATTGCACGGAGGAGAATTATTCTCAGCAAAGTTTAAAGGCAAATTGTTTGGGTTGAGAGGTGAGCAAATTGGGTCTAATGCAAGATTTAAGTTTATTTTATTATATTATATTGTGTCTATTGTTTTTATAAATAACTCAAGGTGGCAAATATACACAGTAC
>JANHFT010001945.1:849472-868881 GCA_032467955.1 Pseudoxenodon macrops | reverse complement strand
GGCTGTACACCGCCCTGAGTCTTTCGAGAGAAGGGCGGTATATAAATTTAATAAATAAATAAATAAATAAATAAATATGATCCCCTTTTGCGACCTTCTGACAAATAAGCAAAATCAAAGGGGAAGCCAGATTCACCGAACAACTGTATTAGTAACGTAACAATTACAGTGATTGTAATTAAGTGATTCACTTAATAACTGTGGCTAGAAAGGTTATAAAACGGGACAAAATTCACTGAACAAATGTCTCAGCAACATTTGAGCTCATTTGTGGCTGTAAGTCAAGGACCACCCATACTGGATATATATATATATATAATATAGGATCATATATGGGGGAGAAAACAATCCTAGTATTTACATATCCTTGACATTGTAATGTACTTTGGACGCAGATGTCTTTCTAATTCTGGCTTTTGTGTAATATTCTGGGAGGTACTGTTCTCTAAATGTAGATAAGAGTCCACAAGCCACCTCAATAGCTAACAACAGTGCCTAAATAATAATTTTATTTACTTTATGTCACATGGCATTATTATATTTTCACAGGTCAAAGCTTGGCTCTGCAAACTGATAAGATAGAATATGAGCTCATGTTTACTTATTGAGAATAGGTCAAAGGATCAGGAGAAGGGAAGGGAAGGATACAGAAACAAACTTATGGGGATAAGTAAATGAAATAACTTTTCACGGATTTCATGATGCTGCATAACTGTCTTATAGCCCTGTCAAGCTTGTGGAAAAATACAGCTGAATTTGATCATTATTTTATTCAATGATATTCCATGATCATGGTTATTTAATGTGAGCAATGTTTTCCAGGTTAATGTGTGTATCATATGCAAACACACATACACATATGGCAAATTTGCTTTATTGTCATTTCATTTGAATTCTGACATAGTTGATTGGGCTATTTACTATTAGTAGGAGTGGGATAAACCTTGCCTTAGGATCATAGTCTCTCAAAATAGAATTTTCTTGTTCTTACAATTTACTATCCATTGCTTAAATTCCCTTTATGCTGCAGCCAGTTCTTAGAATAATATTTTTATATGCATATTTATGAGAGTTAGTTCTATTGAAAAGATTGTTTTGCTTCCTTATAAACATACATAGGGCTGAGGTGTGGCTATGGAATAAAATCATAATCATAGCCACCATCTCTGAAAGATTTTCCTGCTTTGGAATAGAGCCCAAACTTCTGTTCCAAATTAGTCAAAATCTTCCTAAGATGAATTTCTGGCTATCTCTGCTTCTTACAAGGAAAACAATACAGCATCATGTGCACCAATGTTACAGCTTGTTCCACACAGTAGTGTGAGCAATGTCATGACTTTGGAAACCATTTTTTGGCCAAGACTCTTAGATATATACATGGGTATCAGAGGTGGGTTCCTACCAGTTCTAACCAGTTCTTTAGAACTGGTAGTAACTCGACGATGACATCACAGAGCCGGTTCCTTTGGTGTCTCCATGGGCATGGCCATTTGAGATTTTGCTTCTGCGCATGCTCAGAACCTATTTTTTATTGCTGCACGCGCACTCATGCACCTTGCACGCATGCGCAAGGCGCGAGCCTGAGTGAACCAGCAGCAAAACAATTCACAACCCACCCCTGATGGGTATTTAAAAATAGGTATGACACAAATGGGAACAAACCTGCTGCAAGACTGGTCTAGCTTGCAGAATGTAGGATGCTTGGTATCTTATATAAATAGGTACTCTTAATTAACAGCTGTTGCAGGCTTCCAATTTATTGCACAATAATGCACATGGGATTCTGAAATCTTCCCTCCAGGTATAATTTCTTCAGCTGGGTATCATGGCAGCTGCAATAATCACTATTACTTGGAATGTGGTTCCAATCATTCAAACATATTGGATGCTCCCTGTATAATAAATTTTAAAGAGTGATCACACACACATACACACACACACACATCCAAAAAGATTAATTGAATCAAGTGTTGACACTGATATAATCCATCTGTGGGCACAAAGACAAAAAAAACACAACGGATTTCAGAGTAGATTCAGAAACCCAGCATAGTTGATTAATGAAGAAATAATTTGTACTGAGAAGACTTCAAAGAAATTATCCCATTTCTGTATTATTTTTCATCAAAATAATATCCTCCCAACTACTGCTACTACTACTACTACTACAACAATAACAACAACAGGTGGGGTTTCACAAGGTTCCCTCTTAGGCCCATTACTCTTCAATATCTTCATAAATGACTTGGATGAAGGATTAAAAGGGAAACTCATCAAATTTGCAGATGACACTAAACTGGCAGGAATAGCCAACACCTCAGAAGACAAGCCCAGGATCCAAAAAGATATTGACAGACTTAAACAATAGGCCCTATCCAACAAAATGAACTGTAATGTGGAGGAAAGCAAGGTTTTATACTTAGGTAGGAAAAAACAAAGGTAGAAGTACAGATTAGGTAAAGGCTGACTCAAAAACAGTAACTGTGAGAGGGATCTTGGAATCCTACTGGATAATCACTTAAATATGAGCCACTTAAATATGAGTGTGTGGCAGCAGCCAAAAAGCTAATATAATCCTTTGTTGTATAAACAGAGGCAAAAATCAAAATCAGGTGAAGTATTAGTATCACTTTATAAAACCTTAGTAAGACAACACTTGCAATATGCCATCCAGTTTTGGTCACACATTATAAACAAAGATGTTGAGACATTGGAAAAAGTGCAGAGAAGAGCAACTAAGATGATTAAAGACCTGGAGACAAAAACATATGAAGAACAGTTGCAGAAATTGGGTATGGCTAGTCTAGAGAAAGGACTAGGGATGACATGATAGCAGTATTCCAATGTTTGAGGAGCTGCCACAAAGAAGAGGGGCCAATTATTTTCCAAAGCACCACAAGGCAAGACAAGAACCAAAGGATGGAAACTAATCAAGGAGAGAAGCAATCTGGAATTAAGGAGAAACTTCCTAAGAGTGAGAACAATTAACCAGTGAAACAGTTTGCTTTCAGAAGTTGTGGGTGCTTCATCACTAGAGGTTTTTAAGAAAAGATTGGGACAGCCACTTGTCTGAAATGATATAGGGCACAGGTGTCAAACTCATGGCATCACGTTGCTGTCACATGACGGTTTGCAATGTTTTTTCCCATTTGTGGAACTGGGGTGGGTGAGGTCTGCAAGTGATGCATTCAACTCATGAGCCGCCGGTTTGACACCCCTGGTACAGGGTCTCCTGCTTGAGTAGGGAGTTGGACTAGAAGACCACCAAGGTCCCTTCCAGCTCTATTCTGATTTAAAAATTGAAACAAAAGCACCCTGCAGGAATAAAGTTAATCAATGTCTATACAGATAGCTCAAGAGAATGGGTTTTATAAGATCTAGTGAACAATGTTCTTACTGAAGTTAAAGATAATAAGAAATAACCTCAGACATTGAGTATTCTTTTCCTTTTTAAGATGGATTTTCCTTGGCCTCCTAAAAAGAATCAATGCCTGATATTTCATGTCCTATTGAGTATAACTAACAGGGATAGATGGGAGGGGGGAACTGATTACATGGTATACCTGTAGTGTACTACTGAGTCATCAAGCTAAAACTCTGTATTTTGTATATCTGTATTAGCCGAACTCTGTATATGTTGTATTTGCTTTCTTAACTAGCAAGTTAAATATATTTCTGATTTTGGATGTGTTTAAATGGCTGCCTTCCTTTCTGATTCACTAATCAGTTAAATTAGAGTGTTTTGAAAGAAATACATAAATATTAAAAGCATTCAAATATACTGGAATTCATCTGAAATTTGCAACCAGTGGACTTGTTCCACTTTATATAAGTACGAAGCTCACAGTCAGATGCTAGTGGTGTATTTTTTGAGTAGCATTTTTTGTTTAATGTTTGTAATTGAATATAATTCTTAGCCACATTCTTGTTTCTATAATCAGATTTGGATATGGAGTGTTTTTTCAAGGTGATGCAATGTACACATCGCAACTAGCATGTTGAAGCAAGTGCCTCTGTCCTTATCTACATCTTCCCTGTAAGTCTCTCCAGATCAGGCAGGGTGTAACACTGCATTACCTTTAGTAACTGGGTAGCTAAATATTATTTGCAAGGCCAAAGACAGGGCAATTCTCCTTTCTTGTGGGTAATTTATAGAAAGATTATTCAACAATATGCTTGCAATTCTTCTTTCTTTCTACTTTTTTCTAGGCAGAAATCCATAATTAGTTTCAGCAGGTTTTGAAAGAAATAATATGCATTAATACAATATATAAAGATCATAAACTGAAGTTGAAAGGAATGTAAAGACTTCTGGGAATTATAGTTCAGAAACATTTAAAGAGCAATAGGTTTACTGGATTCTATGAATTAAAAAAAGATAAGACCTGGAAATAATGATAAAACTGAAATGAGACCAGCCTTTTCTTTTCACCCTTCCCTCTATGTGCAATGCATGGTATCTATTTTTTTTCTCATTTCAATCTATTTCACTGAATGAGGAACATATTAAGAGTTGGTCATTCTCTTTTTTTCAAATTGAAGCCATGATTAGCTGTTATCACTGCACAAAAAAACATAGGCTTTAGACATGACTCTACAAGGACTTTGTCATTCTTCCTTGTCTTGATCCATGAGGAACACCTTGTCAAAACCATATATAGACAAATTTAAGTCTGCTTAAGCGAAGAGAGCTTTCAAGCATGTTTTTTTCTCTCTCCACTTTTGAATGGAATCTAACTTAGACTGGCTGCAAGAAGCGTATGAAACAATGAACAAGTATGTGTGACATGACCCTTGAGCCCCAGCCTAATGGCTTTTCATCAGTCCAAGAACAGAGCTATATTCACTCCAATCGGGAAGCAATAGCAAAACCTTTTGCAAAAGATTATTTGCTTAGACAGGGTTCATGCTGAGAGGCTTCCAAAGATTCATTTTCTATTACCAAGCCTTGAAAGAAGGTTTCAATGTTCCCAAGAAGCATTTGTCTTCAATAATATGGCAGGGAAGATGCCCAGAACAATATACATTTGACTGTGTGTGCATTTGGTGGTGCTGCAAAAAAACCCGCAACTATTATCTAGATGTTAGACTGCTAAATATTTTTTCCAGCAAATCTCATCCTTTCAGATTTTATCTATATTTAGAATTTGGAAACTGTCCCAAGAGAGATTTTCTTATGTATTTTCCCTACTTAATATGGACTGAAAAGTTTGCATATTTCCTACATATATCTCTGAATCTTAAGGTGGCTTGTTTTACAGAACATATCCTTCTAATTTATGACAAATCATAATAAATTGGGCCTCTAATTTACTTTTTATTTAAAGACAGAAAAATTTAGGAACCGAAAGCAGCAAAATATTTCAAGTTGGCCTTTAATAAAGGTCACCTCATCACAGACCTTTTTGCTGAATATAGATATGTATATCACATAATATCTACTCCATTTAACTGTTTGCTTTTATGGCCTTACTTCCAATAGGTGCTTTTTCCTTATAGCTTCTTTAAAGAAAAATGTAAAATTTATTTACATTATCCACTGGGTAGCCAAAGTGACCACTACATGTTCAGTTCCTTAATATCTAAAAGGTTGGTGCTACTCACAGGAACATGATACAATTGATTAAGATATTCTCCTTCTCACAGTTCTTCCTCAAATGACTATCATACAGAGGTGGGTTCCTACTAGTTCTATCCAGTTCTATAGAACTGGTAGTAATTTGGCGATGACATCACGGAGCCGGTCCTGTCAGTGGCTTCGTGGGCGCCACCATCTTGGATTTTGCTTCTGCGCATGCGCAGAAGCTAGTTTTTGACTGTTGCATGTGTGTGTGCATGCACACACACACTTCATGTGCACGCACACAGCACAACCCTGAGCGAACTGACAGTAAAAATATCCAGAATCCACCCCTGCTATCACATAACAACAAATATTGACATAATCAGTCTAAGGAGTTCTCTGTGAGACATCGCATCTCTGCAAGAAATCTTCTGCAACTGTGAAACCACTTGATTATTTTATACCGATTGAGTCCAGTGCCACTGCAGTTTTTATAAGAGGTTCAGAAAGATGCTTATGGTTAATATTTATATTGATAAAGATTCCCTGGATTGAAACACATTCTTTCCCACAAATATATATTGTGTGTGTATGCTTTTCAGTCTATAATAGAATGATGAGGCCTTGTTTATTTGTTTACTTATCATTTATTTTATTTGTCAAACATGTATAAGATAACAGATATAAGTATAAACATGATTATGAATACAGGAAATGGATATGAATAAATGGGGATAGTAGGACAGGGACGGTAGGCATGTTGGTGTGCTTATGCATGTCCTTTACAGACCTCTTAGGAATGACCTCTTAGGAATGGGGTGAGCTCAACAGTAGACAGTCTAAAGTTAAAGTTATGGGGGTTTGGGGAAGTAACCACAGAGTCAAGTAGTGCATTCCACAGGCACTGACCACTTTGTTGCTGAAGTCATATTTTCTGCTATCAAGTTTGGAGTTTATTTGGTATAGTGGTTAAGATATCAGGCTAGAACCTGGGAAAACATGAGTTCTGGTCCTGCCTTAGGAACAAAGCCATCCGAGTGACCTTTCTTTCAGCTTAGAAAGAAGGCAATAGCAAACCACTTTTGAAAAATCTTGCCAAGAAAAGTGCACAGGCTTGTCCAGGCAGTCTCCAAGAATCAGAACCTGATTGAACAGTTTAAAAAAATTAAAAAAAATAGAACAAACCCTTGTATTTCTATCCAAGGTGTAATGATTATTTAAACATACATATACTGTATATACATTTTTTGGTGTAGAAATGTATTTTCCTTTATGGCAATATGTGTCTTTCTAGATTCCTTTCTTCCAAGTCTGAGGTATCTCAAAAACTGTAAAGTTCACCTGTAATTATTGTATGAATTAACAAACCAGAGGATTAGAGATATAATCAGTTAAGCTTTGGACAGGCGAAGTATGACTGAAATAGCATCTTCTTGTTTCATGAACAGCTTAAACCTTTTAGGTAGTTTCAGTGATGTCACACTGAAAACTGTTCCACAGTTTCTGAGGATCCCAAAATCATAGCCAAAGATGCTTTATGGGACAGGGGTGTGATGGGGATGGGTGGTTGGGGGAAGAGATTATCTGCATGTCTCAAGACTGAGAACAGAATATTTCCTCGATAAAAGTTGACAGGCAAGGTTGTGATCTGTCTTTGCAGATGGAAAAGGAACACTTTGTGTCGCAAGAAAGAGATTGTGAAAAGTTATGGTTAAGAATGACAACCCCCCACACACACACACACCTTTCCATCCTCTTCCAGAATGGAAACCTACAGCAGTGTCGATGATTTGGGGGTTTGGGATTTTTTTCCTAAAAATTATTCTAAAGATTATGAATCTTTAGTAACTTCTTTTTATGATTTTGGATTTTACACCTTTAAGAATAGAAACCGTGGGGTGAGGGAATACATCTTACTCTAGGAGGCCTTTCCTTGTCCCCCCCTCCCCATAATATTTTACCAATTCAGAATCTTGTTCTTTAGACGTCTATTCCAAATTACACATTCCTCGTGGTACAATAGTGGAAAGCCCCTCCACTCCTCTGCTTTTAAGTACAATATAGCTTTATATATTTTTTCCCCTCCTTGGAACGTACATCACCAAGGACAATAGCCATACAAATCCAGAAAATACAGTTGTATTACAGTTGTTTTAAGGCATGGGTGTCAAACTGGATTTCTTTGAGAGCCAGATCAGCATTGTAGTCTTCCTCCATGGGCTGGGCAGCCAGGGGTGAAGCACTCAGCCGGCCAAAATGGGGCATGGGGTGGCCACACGAGGTTCCCTGCAGCCCATATTTTGCCTCCATGGCCTCCTGCAGCACTATGCCAGCTGAAAATGGGCCACAGGTGTGTGTGTGCACAAGGCCCCCCCCCGTACCCCATTTTGGCTAGAAGAGGCACCCCACGAGTCACATCCGGTCCGCGGGCTTTGAGTTTGACACCTCTGTTTAACGTGTTCCCATCAGGTGTTTTGCACATCGCCATGTTTTGCACATCCAAATCATGTTTTGCCCAAATCCAGAGTAGCCCCATGCAAGAGACTAAATTGTCTGACTTGCATACACAGCATTGGGGAATGCTGATTTAGGCTGTGATTTATAGTGCAAAGACCAAGGATGAACAAAGCTACACCAGTTGTAATTGCAGAAAGTAAATTATTATTTACCGTACTTAAATACATAATTCAAGCTAGACACAAATAAACTAAATCACACACTGCTGAGGAAGGCAAAACAAACAAACCAAACCAAATTTAAAAAAAAAATCCTACTTCCAATATTCTTGATGCAATTTGCCCTGGAGGAAACATCTGACGCTGGGTTTTATGCTGTCGTTTCCCCCCCCCTCCCCTCAAACAGCATCAAACTGATTTGGGAGTTTAATGTTAGAAAGTGGAAGCTGGCCAGTTCCTGCATTCAGTTTCTAGATTCATCAACATATCAAGATCATTAGCTATATTTTTTGGCATCAACAGTGTTTGATGTTCTGAGCTCGTTTACGACTACTTGGAAAGTGTAGTAAATCTCCCATTTGAAGTCAAAGGATGACAACAGAAATTTCCCCTTTGACTCCACCTTAAACAAGTAATAATAGCTGCTTCAGTTTGGTATGTTTTTGAGCATTTTGAATATTAGCTTCCACTTTTATTTGGGAATCTTTTAAAGACACATACCTGCATTGTCAACATGTCACAGTAAAATGATTGCACAGCAATGAAGTTTTCCACTTTTCTCCAATACATACCAAATAGATAAAATAAAATGTTAGTATGCTAGTAAACTCTATCTTCTCTTGAATGATGGCATAGCAGTACCATCACACTCTCTTCTCCCCTTAGAACAGAGTTGGAAGGGACCTCAGAGGCTTTCTAGTCCAACCCCCTGCCTATGGCAGGAGATTGTATAGGATTCCGGACAAATTCTGAAATTTATGGCCTCAAAACTGTTGCCAATCCTTGATTAGCAATTTAAAGGTGCCATTCACCTGTTTGTGTTGAACACCTACAGTATCCATACAGAATTTTTCAAGTCTGATTCAACTGTTGACTCAGAGGCAGCAAATTCTGCCCATTCTCAGTTATTGACTGGTGGTGCAGTGGTTAAACTGCAGCATTGCAGGCAAACTCTGCTCACGGTCTGGATTTCAATCCAAATTGACTCAGCCTTCCAAACTTCCGAGATCAGTAAACTGAGGACCCAGATTGTTGGGGACAACATGCAAACAATGCTTCTACCTTGTAAACCTTTCAGAGTGCTGCAAAGCACTATGGGCAGTATAAGAGCCTAAAATACTATAGCTAATGCTGTTGCTATTTAGAGCACTGTGGCATTTGACTCAGAAGAGACCCCAGGGTGATTTTCCATTCCAGCCACCAAAGTGTCTGCCCCTGCCCCTATTCTTCTGAGTACCTCTTGGAAGCACACCAGGGGTAGGCATCACAATTGAGCAGAGCAAGGAAAAACAGAGTGTCAGAGCTTGGCGGTGCACCAACCACCGAGGAGTGGCTGCGTGTGGTCCCTCTAATTGATACTTGAGAATCCAAATGAATTTGAGATATGAGGTTGAGTGACACGGGCTGAAGTGAATATCACAAAGAATTCAGGAATGCAGCCCCCTTTTTTTGTGTGTCCCTGGGATCCTGTACATTCTGAATACTGAACAAACGGAGTGCATGCGGTGTGAGTGGGAGAGGGTGGGTTGCAAAACATACACAGATATTCTGCAGGTGCTAACAAGTGCACCCAAGCAAGGAGCCCCAGACCATCAACACAGCTGGCAGCTGAGCAAGGGAAATAGAGAGGCACCTACAAAACAGAACAGCATCCAAAGATCTTTGCTTGTTTGAAAGAATCGCCTAAAAATACAGACAGGTCCTAGCCCATAAGCAAAGCAAACATCTGCCTTAATGTGGCCTGGCTAGGAGTATTTATAAACTGGCTTTTTAAAATGATTATTCTCCCTCTCAACACCCACATCAATCTTCAAGATTAAAACAACAACAGCCCTGGCACACGTTGTTATTACTCGTTATAGAGCATTTCAAGCATGCTCGTTGCTTTGTTCAGAATAGCCAAATTTGTCACTTCACTGCTATGGCTTTGCCAGGTGTTGCTTTCCTCAAGGCAGTTCCCTTCTAACAAGACATTAAAATGTCACATCCCCATTGTAAGGGGTTGAGCAAAGCAAAACCCTCATCTCCCTAAATTCTATAAATTCTCTCTCTCATCTGTCTAATTTATATACCCACCCATCTCACAGCATACCTGAGTAGCACACAACAAAACTAAAACAATAAATATCTAAAATCATTATCATTAAGAAATGTTACAAACATTAAAACAAACTATAAAAGCAGTCAAAGCAAAAATAATAGACGAAGGGATGTCAATAGTAGTGGAGTCACCTCACTAGTTCACCTGTCCCCTGGGATCCTGCTGGCATAACCAGATCTTGAGGGACCTTCAGAAGCTTAGAAACAAAGAGGCCATCCTCACCTTTTGAGGGGGGGGGAAAGATTCCATAGCATGGAGGCCACAGTAGAAAAGGCCCACGGCATCACGTGTAGCTCCCTAGATGATGAAACCTGTAACACAGGGGTGTCAAACTCTCAGCCCTTGGGCCGGATGCGTCACGTGCTGGCCCCGCCCCTGCCCAGTTTAGCGAAGGGAAAAAAAGTCATGATATGTCATATGATGATGCCATGATGACGCAAGTTTGACACCCCTGCTGTAACATGTCCATTCTTAAAGTTCTTTACAGCAGAATTAGAAAAAGGTTCAGAATGATTAAAAACAAAGCTGTGTGGGTGAGAGTCCTATCCCTAAGAAACAAGAGATGAGTCTAATAACGGGTAAATACACGAAAGCAATTTGATCCCAACTCAGTCGCAATCAATGTTTGTTTTCACTCCTGAGCTAAAATTCCCTACAGTCTGGCAAAATAAACTATATATTATGCAAATCCCAAACATATAAATGTTTGATTTGTATGCCACGGGCTTGGCCTTTGCTATTGGCATTAGAATAAGCATTTGTTTTACTCAACCATTTTCCTTATGCCAAACTATGCTTGCATTTCTCTCTTAATTGACAGCAAAACTTGTTGGAGCAGAAGTGTAGCAAACTTCTCTGTCCTTTTGTCTGATCCGGTCACTCCAACTCAGCCCTGTCATCCTGTTTGTTGCACCTAGCTGATTAATGTGCAGACAGAACTTCCAGACACCAGAAGAACCTTGTTTTCCTTTCCAGCCCAAATCCAACTCTTAAGCAATAACAAAGCAAGCTGCACTCCCTTACCTTTGGTTAAAAGTGCAAGTCTCAATTGATCCACAACAAAAAAGGCCATTCATTTCTTCACAGGTAGCTATTGTCAGGAACATATTATGCCATCAAGATGCTGTTTTGCCCACACAGTCTTAAATAGCTCTATCCTGTAGGTTTTTGTCATTAGATTCCACAGTACGAAAGGGAGAGCATGCAGGAATCGTGTCTAATATACCATCCACAAGACAAATTCAGATGGCAAATGTAAGCAGAAAATATATTCTTGACACTCCTTTGTACAATTGTGTTTTTCTTTTCCTAATACCACAGTAATAAATATCTGATTAATAAAGGCTGATTTGGGGGTTTGTATGAAATTGACACAGTGATGAGTAATAAACTGAATGATAATAAACTGAATTATATTGAGTAGGGGTGTACTGCATAGGTAGATGTTATGGATGCTGATGTTGCAGATAACATTGCTCATTAAGGATAACTGCAGTCCAAAATCAATGGAGAATAGCAGATTGTCAAATTAATGTACGGTATGTATTTTCCTGGGCTAAAATGGGGTTATCCACTAATGATCTGATGTCTTCTAAAATTATTGTGTCTGTTACATTTCCTTCTTCCTTTAATATTCTTGGTGTGCATCAACTTGTGGTTCTAGTTGTGGCCTTGTAGGAAAGCAATTATGGTAGGTTCATAGGCCCAGATTTGAAAGACAGGCTTATGTGGAGGTGAAAATAAGGCTGTAGCATTATGCTGCATTATTGAATCTCCTAATGATATTTGGTCAGAAATAGGGCTTCCCGTTCTCCCTATTTTTCTGTAGGGGAACTGAGTAGTCTCCCAATATGGTTTTGCTTGGCTAAGGCAGAAGGATGAAGTTAACTAACAAGACTAATGAGTGCAGTGATTAGCAATTGGCTTGCAAAATGCAAAGAGAACATGGCCCGGGGCTATCCTTTTGCTTGGATATCAGATAATGACAAGTACTGGCAGGTTGAAGACTCTGCCATTATGATTAAGATATGTGTACTGATAGTGTAAGAAAGGTGGTTTTTATTAATCTAGCTTGATCTTGTTATCTGAACACAGTGTAGAGATGTGTGTGGCAAGCTTGACATGAGCTAATTCCTGGAAACCAACCAGTTGTGTCATTCCTTTGCTTATGCAGGTTGAACTCCAGAACTTCCTGCTGGCCTTTATTAAGGGGACACTTTGAACTTCCAGACTGTGGGCTTCACAGAAAACAACTACAGCATTCTTAATTGTACTGTTCTTTCCTACTAGAAATACAATTCTCCCCTCTTTCCCTTCCTTTTCTTTTTTCATCTGAAATCAGTAGAGGAAAAAAGGGAGAGAAAATTAGGAGTTCTAAAATAATTATATTCTTTGAAGCTATTGGTTGTGCAACTAGATACAAATGAAGAAATGTATAGGCAGTTTTTCAGCTCATGCCACATTTTACTAGTAACATCTTTGGTAGAACCTGATGTTTTCTTTAAAAAGTTCACCTATTAATTCCTACTTAGCAGCAAGTTTACATAGCAACAAAGTCCAGATTAAACTCTAGCATTGCCACCTGTCATGCTTGTGTGTGCTAGTGTTCTATGTGATAACCTGGATTCACAGCTGTTGGAAGTATGATGAAAGCCATGGCTAAGAGGACCTTTGGCTAGCTTCAGCTGGTGGGGCAATTGCAGTCCTTTTGGGATCAGGAGGCTCTCTTTGCACCTTTGACTCTTAGCCCCATTACTTTGCAATCAGGCTATTCTGCATCATACTTTAAATGAGTCTGGACTTGCAAATGACTCAGAGGTTATAACTGGTCCAAAATACAGCAGTTTGATGGCTGACAAGGAAGCAGAAGATTCAGAAGGGTTGCTGCATTGGCTACTAAAAGGTTTCTGGTGCCAATTCAAGGTGCCTTTAAAGCCTTACATGACTTGACAGGATTGCAGGGTGTTCTCTCTTGCCAGAATTTTGACTGCATGAGATTTACTGAGATGGCGTTGGTTGTGTTTGTGGGTTATGTCTGCAAGGATGATGTCAGTGCAATCCTGATCCTGCTGCATCTCTTGGCAGTTTTTGACACCATTCACCATGGAATTCTTGGTACAGGTTTGGGGAACGTGAGCAGGAGGCAGTGATTTGCCATGGTTTTCCTCCTTCCTCTATAACCAGTTCCAGTCAGTACTGTGGAAGGGCAGAGGGTGTACCCATAAGCCTCTGTTATGTGGGATGGCTCAGGATGCCTCTTCTTCAAATCTACATGGAAACAGTTGCTGGGTGAGGTTATTTGATGGCACAAGGTGACATCCAGTTATAAATCTCCACCCTGACTGAGTAGGTGATGCCACTTCACTGCTATCCAATACCTGAAGGCTAAGAGAATCTGGATGGAGAAGAACTAGCCTTGTAAAACAGAGTGGCTATGGGTTTTTGGCACTTGGGGCTGGTGGTGTGTTATTTCTGGCTTTGGATGGAGAGAGCAGAAGCACAATTTGGGGCTTGAGGAGCAGATGACAGCCTTGGTCACAAAATCACCTTGCATGACAATTATGTCCGTTCCTGGACAGGGATGGGTTCTAAATTACCTTGCTGCTGGTTCACTGCCTCCCGCGCCGCATGGACGTGCCTCATGGGCACGCCCATGTGCAGTAGAAAACGTTCCCCCCAAAAAGGCCGAAAACAAAATGGTGACGCATGCGCAGTGCCAGAAACTCAGCTTCTGTGCATGCGCAGAAGAAAAAAAAACCAAAAATTAGAAAAAATTGAGAAGTTTTTTTTTAAAACAGATGGCGGCGCCCACGGACCAGAACTGGCTCCGTGACATCACCAGCGGTCTACTACCTACTCGGTAGAACTGGTCTGAACTGGTTGGAACCCACCTCTGTTCCTGGATCAGGAAGACATGCTATAGTCATTCATGGCTTGGTCACTTCCAGGTTGTGCTATTGCAATGAGTTCTACATGAGGCTGCCTCAAAGACCAGCCAGAAGTTACAATTCATCCAGAATATAATTGGCATGCTCCAAGTTGGGCACCATTGGTTTTCCTATATTATGTCTCTGTTGTGTGAGCTGTATCAGCTCCCAATCTCTTTCTGGATACAATTTAAAGTGTTAAATTGAAGCATTGAATGACATTTGCAAGAAATGTACACTAAATATACTCACTGAGGATATCTGCCGATTCCACTAGTTGAAAAGAATGGTGCTGCTCCATATCCTTTTCTTTAAATTTTGCCATCTAGTAGAACCTAGGTAGTGTGACTTTCCCATTGTGACTCCTGCCTGTAAAACTACCCTCCCCTCCAAGATCCAGAAGACCCCACCCTTTAAGCCTTTCAGAAGACTGTAAAGTGCTGGGTCTTCCGCTAAGCATTGGGATAGTTTGTAAATTTAGAATCTAGAGATAGTTCTGTTGGATACATCAAAGAAACACAGCTGAAATGCTAAGTTTTGGGTATTTTAAAAATATTTTCTATTGCTATTGTTGTGATGAGCTGATCAGAACTGTGCTTTCAGATGTGTGGTTTTGCAATTCTTATAAATAAATACATTTTAGAATGAGATTAAGGGGAAGAATAACCTAGTGTTGTCCCTTCTCAGTGGTGTATCCCACATTGTAAACCATCTTGTCCATTGAGATAAAGTGTTCTCCCACCTTGTATGTACTCCTCAAAACTATCTTTTACAAAAAAATTAGGATATACAGGAGATCTGGACTGCATTTGTTGTTATTGTTGTTGTTGTAATTGCTGCCTTCAATTCATTATTGACTCCTGGATACTTTCTGGATTAGTCCCTGCAATTTTCTTAGCAGGATGTTTGGAACTGGTTCGACTTGGCCTTCTTCCTGAGCATGAGAGAGTGAAAAGTCTAAAATGACCCAGCTTGTTTGATGCTTAAAGTGGGATTGGAACTCATGGTTTCCTTGTCTTTAGTCTGGTACACTTAACAACTACACTACTCCCTCTCTCTCTCTCTCTCTCTCTCTCTCTCTCTCTCTCCACATTGTATTTATAGGTTGTAAAATGAGTTATGAGATACAGAGCAGTGTAAGCATGATGTAATAAATAAATAAATTGGCCATGTCTAAAATTGGATAAAAAAACAGATCTTTCTCTTCTTGGTTCACACAGCACACAAAACTGTTATTTTGCTGCTTATCAGTTTGTTAGTGGATTGTCTGAACCCAGCAAATGTAATCTGTTAACCATGGATTATAACAGGTTATTATTTGAACTGGGACAGACAGACAGACAGAGACAGACAGAGACAGAGACAGATATAGATATATAACAAGAACATATACTGTATGTTCTGTGAACAGTCTATGCTAAGATATTGTGGTTACGATGATATAGGATTTTACTATCATGTTTATTCCATTTCTCCTCTTTCATTCAAGTTAGTATTAGTAATTAATCTTGTGAGGGTTTCCATGTTTGTGTTACATTTGTTTTACCTGAATGCTGACAATATTTTTGTGAAATCGGTTATTTTCTTTTGCAATTGTCTTCTTTTAATCTATTTCTCTAGAATAAATTAACTCTGTGGACAATGCTTGATGTTTTTGCTTGATTTTTGTTTGGCTGATACATCCATGGAGTACTATCCGAGTATTTGTTGAGAAACATGTTTACTTGACTGGTCCTTTGCCCCATCAAGCCTGCATAGTAATTATCTACACAAAATGTAGACTTCAACTGCCAGAATTCCATGGCAAGGTTGTCTATTCCCAATAACTCTTGAGAGTTAAAAGTCACACATCTGGAAAATGTCAAGGCTGGTATAAAAATGTAACTTATGATTGAGAAAGATCAGGTAGACATTTGAACAAAGAAAACCCTGATCATAGAACATCATGGAATCAATTAAATTTAGGATTGAGATCAGACTTCAAAGAAAGTATTTATAAAGAAGTTAGCTTGGCACAATTTGGTGGCTTACTGCAGGTATTCAGCAAAGCTTAAGAGTGAGGTGGGGTGTGAACATACAAAACATCTGCTTGAAACACTATTGGGAATGTAGACATTTTGAAAGTTTTTTCATGTGTAGCTTATTAAGATCTGCTGAAGCAAGGAATGTAGGAACATTTTCTCAACAATCTTATATGTTTTTCCTCCACACGAAGTCCAACTGTTCAGGGAACTTTGTAAATACAAACCGCTGAAAACATTTGCAACCCATTGCTAACTTTTTATTCAACTCACATAGATCCACAAGAGAAATAGACTTGCCAGGTTCTTGAGAACATGGCATTGTTCATCTTTGTGCCTTCATTGCACTTTTTACAGAAGTTCCAGCCTAGAATTACTACTCCCAGCCCCAGATATTATGAAGTTTTTCATGCCTACTCAGAAATTGTCTCAAACACATTCACTGGATTGACTTTTGGGCAGATGTGTTAGGATTGCATTCTAAAATATTTCGTTTGTGCTACTTTTTTTGGCTTCCCTCACAATTTTCATGAGGATGAAATATCATCCATTTGTTTTGTACTTCATGATACAAGAATATCTATAGCGAATCTACTCTGAGCGAAAAAAGAGAATAAACCTCCTTCCCACCATACACACACAAAATGCTACAACTTCTGATTAGTTTTCAAGAATAGCCCAATGTAGAGCACATTGCAATAGCCCACGTGTGATGTGACTAAGGTGTGACTGACCATTTGGAGTCCCCTCTCCAGTTCAGAATGAGCACAACTGAATCTATGCAAAGGAGATACTTCCCTTAGGACAGGGGTCACCAACCTTTAGGACCTCAGGGACCACTACATTTATCATTTTAAATCCTGTGGACCACTAATATGATCTGCCTAATGATTGGGTGGGTGGGGCATGACTAGGTGGTCATATGGCTGGGTGGTCATGGCCAACTCAATGTCACTCATGTCAAGGGGCAACTCGCCAGCCTCTACTCACCCCTCTCCTCCCAGCCATTCCTTGCCTCCCCACCCGGGCTCCTTAGGGCCCCAACAGGAAGCAGTTGTTGGAGCTAAGCAGCCATCACAAGAAAGAGTTGGCAAAACAACTCAGTTCAAATTGGATCTGCCTGAGAAGGCGGCTCAGTAGAGGACTACAAGCATAGGCTTTCCAAGCAAAGGGGAGACCTGTGGGAGTGCAAGGCCAGGTACCTGCGCCTGGAGGCTCAGCAGGCTGAGATGGTCAGCCAGTTTGAGGCCATGATGCAGTCCCACTGGAACAAGGTCCTCCAGCTCTTTGCCACAAGCAACACTTCCCTCCAGCCTTTTCCCATGCCAGAAGGCCGAAGCAGATCCCTAGTTGGAATTTCCATTCCCCTCCAACCCCAAGACCCCAAAGGGGGAGACTCTTTGCAGTAACACAAACATTCATTGCACATATCCATCCCAGGGGCCGTAGTTTGAGAAGCCCTGATTTAGTGCAATATAAAAAATGCAAATAATGTTTCTGTGGACCACCAAAATCTTCTCGTGGACCACCAGTGGTCTACGGATCACCAGTGACTGCTGCCTTAGGAGATGGATCTGCTTGTGGTGACCTGTAGGACACCAATGGGGATCTTTCTGCTTTCTTATCTCCTTTCCATGGAACAATAGTTGTAAAAGACTGGTGGTAGGTCCACTATAGAGATTTCCTGTGAGATTATTACAATAGTATTATGACACAACTCCTTCCTGGAATTAGCACCATTGTAAATTTTGTGGAATCCAACTAAGGACATGTTTGAGGTTTCTGTAAGTATCTTGCATCCTTATCCAGATATATGGATTTTTTTTAAAAGAAAAATCTAAAATTATTTATCTGCTATTTTGGAAACTGGAGCATGTGAAAGCTATAACATTCCCCCACCCACCCCAGGGGGTCAATCTTGTGAATCAGAACATCATCCTGGGTGCAACAGTTTCCAAAATACACTGAACTGAACTAATCAGTTGGAAGCAACTGTCAAAACAAGGGAGAGTGTGTCACATTACTGAATCAGATAAACTGTTCCTAAGGCAATTGTAGCAAGTTTGAAATATATAAATAGGCACACTTTAATCCACCTGAGCTCTAAATGGCATGCCATTGCCTTCCCGATCAAGTCTTTCTCAGATCTCCAAGAATGACCTTTCTCCTGATATTAAAAAGAAGCTACAGAAACTTTCTATAGCATTCCAAGAATAAATCCTAGAGATATATCAAGAAGATCAAAATGGTAGTGGGAATACAGGGGAAAGACTGAAATGGTAATAAAGCAAGACTTCCGGGGGGGGGGGCAGGGGAAGCCAAGGACCTATTTTGAATTTGCTACTTTTTGTAAAAAATAATAATAATAATAATAATAAATCTGCATTTGTGCTTTCAAATTCATCAAATAAATGTATGTACTGTACTTCCTTGATGAAAGTATTTCATTGATGACATTAAAGCTCCACTGCATAGAATAAGATTAATTTGTATCTAGACACCCTGAACTATTCATTCTTTATTTAATTATATTGTATTGATAATATATATTGTATATTATAATGAACGTGCCCAAATGTTCATTTCTCCACCTGAATCTTTTCTTTCATTCTTTTTTTATTTTTACATACCTGACAACCTTTGATTTCAATCACTGAAATTCGTCCTTGTTCAGAATATTTCTGCAGCAGCTTTAGAAACAAATTAATGTGCTATAGCGGTACTCTTCAGCCTTTGCAGCTTCCCAGTGTGTGTGAACTTCAAATCCCAGGATTCTCATCGATGGCCATGCTGACTGTGGAATGCTAGGATTTTATATCTACACATTTAGAAATTGCTATGGTGGAGAAACACTGTGTAGTATGATGTTTCCAGAGCAAACAACTAGCTGACTTAACTAAATACTAAATATTGGTGAATTTGTCAGCAAATTTTAACACAATGAGCCATGGAATGGATTAGGTAATCAATTCCAAGAAGAATTATATTATTTGTATAATCTCTTATAAGGAGATTCAAAAACTCAGACCTGACCAGGGCTCTCCAACTTTTTCTGGCTGAGGAATTCTGGGAGTTGAAGTCCATAAGCCTTAAAGTTGCCAAGGTTAGAGACCACTGGACTAG
>JANHFT010001945.1:837045-848364 GCA_032467955.1 Pseudoxenodon macrops | reverse complement strand
AAACAGTCCAAACTGTTCTACCAACTGAAAAACCTTCAAGAAATGATTTCTCCCCCAACCTTATGTCTGAAGGATAATTACCCAGTGAATAACTGTTCACTTATCTGGTGACAAGGGAAAATGTAGTAAACCTGGACAGGTGTCCTATCACCTTTCAGTGGTTTAGGAAGAATAAAAATTACCCTCTGCCCTAAAAAACCCAACACAATGGGGGCCAGTGCTATCTAGCCACTTCCTGGCTATCACTGGTATTAAGAGGAAAGTGATGTTTCTGTTTCAAGTCAAAGACTTATATTATCTAGCAAAATAGATGCTTAAACTGTGGATCTTTATGTGGGGAAGAAAATTCCTACTTTGGTGCAAAACCGCATTCTGAGAAATGATGCCTTATAAAAATCTTTGGGCTGCCCTCAAAATTCCCCGGATGTTTCATTTGGAAGAATTATTCTCTAATTTCACTTTGGGCCAAATCCAGTGAAAATGTAAGGATAGACACATCCTTCCCCTACTAACATTTACAATATTTTATTTTCCCTCCGGATTATTTACCTATTTCGTCTCCATAAGATTCTAAATTTAGTTCTACTTTCCCTTCATCAAAATATTGTTGGCAATTCCCTTCACTCAAAGATTAGTCCAAGTCACAACCTCCCAGCATGGGCACCCCAGTGACTAGGTCAAACTGGCCACTCCTGAATTCAAGAACAAATATTTTAGCAACAGTATTTCAGCCTGATGGATTACTGCATGCTTTCTTCTTATGCCATCACCCCATTGCAGGTAATTTGTTTTTTTCAGCCCAGTTTTTCTCCCTCCTCCCTGCCCCAACATTAAACACAACTAACATTATTTGTAAATTGTTCTGGGAGTGGTTTACTTCTTAGGTTCCTTGGCTTTTGCATAGCAATTTCCAGACGAGAGCAAAATCGGGGATGGGATAGGGGGAGCAAGCAAGGATGGAGGGAAATTAATGCCCCGATGAAGAAATTACAGCTCTAATTCCCTTGCTTAGTTTTTCTTCTTCTTAGAGAGCAGTTAATTTCCATCTGGCTCTGGGCTAGCTGCCAATTTCAGCTTTAGAATAAGTGAGACTTTCAACTGGGGGAAAAATGGACCAAAAGGCTACTGTACCCAAAGGAGAAAAAACGGCAAAGGATGCGGTGCTCAAAGGCTTCATTGTTTGAACCCTGGTCTACAAGCCCTAGCAGATCATTAATCTGAGTAAGGGCGATTATCTCAGGGCTTAGCAAGGTTATAAGTATGGGAAAGGGGGGATAGGTGGAGGATGGTCAGATCAGAAGGAATAAGGAAATGATTGTCCTTTATTGATGGAGAATCTGTATGGTGTCCTGTGAGGCCTATTCTCCTCTTGGTAACAATAATTTATTTGTAAAGAGCATGTCAGACGGGTGTGGAACTGTTAGCACTGCAGTCCTTAGATTTTATTATCTGTGGAAGAATGTCTCCTTCATTCCCAGAGCAAAAGGAAGGCACATGGATGGGGGAGGTTGTAACTCTTCCTCAGTACAGCCCAAAAGGTCTCTGCACTGACAGGGCTGTGATTTGAGGTATTTACACGGACAGGACTGTCATTGCAAGTAAGCATTTGTGTCAGTTAACTACCTTTGATGTCCTCCAAAAAAACTAGCTGACTAGCAGTGAAATGGTCCAGACTTTTAGCCATTTTGGTTTAGTGGTGTAAGATGCTGGCCTAGAAACCAGGAGATTTAGTTCTAGTCTGCCTGCCTTAGGCGTAAAAGTTGGCTGGGTAACTTTGGGACAGTCGCTCTCTCTCAGCCGACTCACCTTCCAGGGACATTGTTGTGGGAAATAGAAGGCAGAAAGAGTATTAGGTCACCAACTTGAGTTACTTATGAAAGCAAGATAAAAATCTAATAAAAAATGAAATTGCCGGAGATTAAAAAAAAAAAAGGCATCTCCAGCTTGTTCATGTCTGAAAATTAAAACTTCTTTCATTTTGGCAACCAAACCTAAACTCTGCTAAATCTATCAACATTGATAATGGAATAGCATCTTCCTTCTTTGGAAACAATGGGTTTGTTTAGGGCAGCGGTGTCAAATTCAAGGCCCGCAGGCTGTATCTGGCCTGTGGGGTGCTTAGATCTGGCCTACGGAGCTGCCCTGGAAACAATGAAGGACCAGCCTGCAGTGCCTCTGCCAGCTAAAATGGAGCTCAGAACGGCCATGCGCGCCCGTTCCAGGCTCCATTTTCAGCCATGACGCCACCTCCAGTATCTGCCAGGGAAAATGGAGCTCCGGGAGCTCCATTTTCACTGACAGAGGGTTGCAGGAGGCTGTCATGGCCAAAAATAGAGCCAGAGTGAGCCGTACACGGCCTCCCTGGGCTCTGTTTTTGCAGCTGAAAACAGAGCCCTGGTGGCCACATGTGGCCTTCCTGAACTCTGTTTCAGCTGGCAGAGGGCTGCAGGAGGCTGTCACAATGGAAAATAGAGCCTCAACGAGTGACATTGAACTGGCCATGCCCATCCTGGCCATTCCCCCCTGGCCCCCTGAGGTCAAACACCTGAACTCATGCTGATGTGGTCCTTAATGAAATCGAGTTTAGCACCACTGCTTTAGGGCATAGAATAGGCCATATGGCACATCAATTCTGTCTCTTGTTGCTGCTTCTTTTTTTCATTTTTACTTTAATAGTAAGTCTGTTTATTAAACTAGATGCCTAACTACAAACTAAGTTTGTAATGTTTGTAGTGGCACTGGTGAAGAGTGAAGTGCTACTAGAGGTTTCTTTGTTTATGAGATTTATTTACCACCACAGGTTGATATAGATTCAAGGAAATTTAGAAAATCCATGTTACAATTCAATTAATGGCAGCAATATAAGGTAATACTAATAAAACTTATCCTGGTTTTTATGAGTCTATACCTATTTAATAACTTCTCCAGAAAGATAAAACGAAACTCTTCTAGGACTTCAGATTTTTCTTATATTGGCCATTGTTACAAATTGCTGTCACAAAAAATAAAATCCCAGAAAATAGACACTGGCATCTTATTGTGTCTCTTCAAATTCTGTAAAGATTGCCTTATAAACGTGGACCTTTTTCTCCTCCTGCTAGTCAGATTTTCTTGGGAAAATATTGAAAACAGACTCCATGTTGTTGTAAACAAATGGTGCCAAGGTGTTAAAGCTCAAGTAAAAAAAGAAAAAAAACAAGGCAACATGCCATCTACTGCAACAACCTCTTCAAATTTTGATGATATTTTACCTGCTATTCTTTATTTTTTAAACTACTCTCCTCCTCAACCTTCATTTTCACAAACAGGACAAATTAACAAAGAGTAACCAGTTCACCACCGAAGCACTTGTGACATTGTTCACATGACATTACTCTTGTTCGCATAATGTTACTCTTCCTTGGATGTAGATAAACAGAGCGATATGCCAAAGGCTTTCACTGAGGAATCATTTTTTAATAATCCATGGTTTTCTTTTTTATGAAAGCTCCAAGAACATGGATGACATATCATGTTCCCTTCCCTTCAGACAAGTCTTTCTATACTGGTGTAGGAGCTATCATCCAGTGGAACAGGCTGCCATACAAAGCGATGTTATATCCTTCCTTGGAGGTGTTCGAACAGAAACCTGTTGGCCATCTATCAGAGTTGCTTTAGTGAAGCCTGCATTGAGCAGAGGATTCAACTAGAGGACCCTACAGATAACGTATATCTTTCTGATTCCATGTAAAGTGAAAGACATATTTTCTGAGAAGCAATCAAGTTGAAGACGCTGAAGGCACTATTTATAATAATGCCAGGGAGAAAATCTGATATCATATGAGAGGATGAGAGTTATTGAGGGCTTTTTACTGGAAAAGTTTACAGTTCGTGCAAAAGTAGTAGTCTCTGAGTAGTTTCTTAGGATAAGCAAGCATGTGTCCACTTGTTTAACTAAAGCTGTTGATGATAGCTGACCGGAGTAGGCTAAGCATCTCTGTAGGGCTTTGGTATTTATTGTCCATACAGTGGGGTTAAAAGAAATCAAAGATCAGGATTATGAGAATGGCATGTTTGCTGTATCCACAGCTATGTAAGGTTTCTTTGTGTTTTTTTTTGGCCCTTCCTGCTTCTTCATTTTCATGGATGCATAATTTACATTATGGAGAACCAATGCATTTAAACCGTCACTGAACAGGTTAACTGTGGAAAGACAAGCTAAGAGACCTTGGCTTTGCTCACTTCATCAGAACAGCTGAGACAACAAAACATCATTTCAGAATTGTGAAGCTTGGTCCAAATAAAGGATGTGAGAGTTTGGACGATGAGTGAACTCATGCTGGTATTAAAGGAGTGAAAAATAAATTATAGTTCAGTCAAAAATAATTTGTTTATTTTCTGGAATAAAGCTTATTCTTTTGAAACATCAGTAAACCACATCCTTCCCCTGTCATTTTTTGTTGTTATTAATTTATTACCATCAGTAACATAATAACACAGCTTTAGTCATCCTGGCACAATGTACAATGTTTTCTGGGTCCAAGGACACCCTTAACTCTATGGGGGCCACATTCACCAAAGTAGTGGGTGCAACCAAAACAAAAAGCACCTTTTGTTTCATTTATATTTAATAAAAAATAAAATTCATATAGTGCACATAATAATCTTCCCCAATTAACAAGCAAGAGATCTGAGAGGCCCCTGCGTTTATAGAAATATGAGACATCTCTGGGAATTAGAAATCATCTCAAGAAGATTTGTATCTATGATCCAGATAAATTAATTGAGAATGGTAGTTCATAATGACAGGTGGTCCTCGACCTACGACCACAATTAAGCCCAAAATTTATGTTACTAAATAAGAGGTTTAAGTACATTTTGCCCCCCCATTTCACAACCTTTCTTGTCACAGTTGTTAAGTGAATCACTGCAGTTGTTAAGTTAGTAACACAGTTGTTAAATGAATCTGGCTTCCTCGTTGAATTTACTCATCAAAAGTCACAAAAATTGACCCTGGGACATTGCAAATGTCATAAGTATGAACCAGTTGCTAAGCATCCAAATTTTGATCATGTTACCATGGGGATGCTGCAGCGGTCGTAAGTGTGAAAAGCGGTAACTTTTTTCAGTGTCGTTGTAACGGTCACTGCTGTAAGTCGAGGACTACCTGTATAGAAGAATCAGAAATAATGGCAATTCCCACAAGTACTTCCCACCCTGATTAACCCTGGATAATCAAACTTGGATGTCAAACTTGCGTCATCACAGCTTTGTCACGTGATGTATCAGGACTTTTTCCCCATTCGCTAAACTGGGCAGGGGCGGGGCCAGCATGTGACGCATCTGGCCACTAGTTTGACACCCCTGCTTTAACGTCTTCCAAATGAATCACACTCTTTTCCTCTCCGGTTTTTTTCAATTGATTTTAATTGACTACAATTCCTCAATTGTTCTCAAGCAGCTCCTTCTCTGTTTTACCAGCTCATTAAGCAATTAGCAATCAAGTGCTTTGTGAGTTTCATGGTGGGGGGATTGGGTGTGGGAGTTCAGAGAAAAATAGGAGATAGGTCGCCTCGGTTTTTACTGCCAAGGCTCAAATAAATCTGTCCCATTGCTTCACCTGCTTCTGTCCTCGGCAGAGTCAGCCACTCCAAGTTCTATTAAATGTTTGCCAGTTGGACAGCAAGATGGGGAATTCCAAAATGTCACAACCTACCAATATAAGAGCCAAGCTAAGAAAAGCATCAGAACGTCAATTGTCAATTATCTACTCAAGCTTATAGCAAGAAAATGACCACTCCTAGTAACACAAGCACTCTTAAGGCCACACTAAGTTTTCATTAGGGCTTCTTGACTAACCCCAGAAGTGACTAAAAAGGTTGGCTGTATTGGAAAAGTGATACATGGAAGTGCATATTTCTATGGTCTAAGCAGATCTTAGAAGCAAACAGAGATGGCAGCGAGATGCTCCAGCCTGTAATTTTATGAGCCGCGGTGGCACAGTGATTAGAGTGCAGTACTGCAGGCTACTTCTGCTGATCACCAGCTGCCAGCAGTTTGGCAGATCGAATCTCACCAGGCTCAAGGTTGATTCATTCTTCCATCCTTCTGAGGTTAGTAAAATGAGAACCCAGATTGTTGGGGGCAATATGCTGACTCTGTAAACCGCTTAGAGAAGGCTGTAAAGCACTATGAAGTGGTATATAAGTTTAAGTGCTATTGCTATTATCATGAGAGAAAAATTGAAGCCAAATACTAAATAGTGTTTGGGGATGTTTACTGAAAGTGACTTCCTTGTGTTTATGTCCACATGGTCTGTGTTTTATGAGATTTGCTGGAGTCAGTTACAAGCAGTATTGCAACAGAAAAAGTCAAATTCTGAGCAGCAGGTTGCACAGCCAGACCCTTCTCCTGGACAGCAAATGGGCAATAAATCTAATAGTTGGAAGGACACAGAAATAGGAGTTTTCTTATGTGATATAGTCTCTCAAGAGCTACTGATCTCAGAGTTCCTTGTGCATAAACAGGAGAAGGGACAGCTGGTGGAGGAGTGGACCACTGGACTAATAACAGACATAGATCCCAAAAAACAGTGTGAGCCCATAAACTTAAAAGAATTTTAAGATTCATAACATATCACCATGGGTGAATAGGCAGCAATATAAATTCAATACATAAATAAAATATGCAAATAGCTCTCTCTTCCCACTCTCTCTCTCTCTCTCTAATATTTTCCCATTCTGAAAACAAGGACTGCAAAAAAGATTGAGAGAGGCGGGGGCAGAGGTGGGTTCCTACCGGTTTGGACAGGTTCTACCGAGTAGGTAGTAGGCCGCTGGTGACGTCACAGAGCCGGTTCTGCTCCGTGGGCACCTCCATCTTTTTTTTTTGAATTTTTTTGGGGGGGATTTAAAAAAAAAAAGTTTCCGGATTTTTTTCTTCTGTGCATGCGCAGAAGCTGAGTTTCGGGCACTGCGCATGCATCGCCATCTTCTTTTCAGCCTTTTTTTCGGGGAGAAATTTTCGGGGCTTTTTTCTACTGCGCATGCGCAGTGGCAGCGAACCGGTGGCAAGGTAAGTTAGAACCCACCCATGGGGGGGGGAGACAGAGGCTTTCACCTTATTGTACTGTACTCATTTACAGTAAAGTATATAATGTAGGTATCATGTATATAATGTAAAGTATATAATTATCAGCCAAATACACAGTACATCTTAGATGTACTTTGCCAGTTTTTCATTTACCATAAATATCCATTTACTGCATTTACTGCATATGTGTTTGCAAAGTAATCTGACATCAGTGGTCCAGGAAAACAAAGAGCAGGTCATGAAAATAATGTTTGTAACAAAGATGGAATGTAAGGGGAAAGGAACAACAAATTGTTAACTGTTGTTGTCTCTTGCTGTAGTTACATTTACAATATACTGTTAGGGAGGCTTTCCTAAAAGTTTACCCCCAATTTTATTTCTAGAACAATGTTTTGATTTTGAGTTCAGATTAATCATAGAGCTACAGAATGTTAAGTAAAGTTTGCATTTTGCTTCAAGCTAAACTTTGTGCGGTAGAATGTAAAAGAATGGTGTGCAACTTTGTTCATGGCAGCAAACATGCATGCAAGCCAGCTGGAGTTTCAGATTTGAAATAGAAACCTATATTTCATGAATCAAAAAATTGCAATCATGGAATGAAACCGATTTCTAGTTAGTAGGGCATAAGGCAGAAAGAAGATCCATGTTACAAGCAGGGGTGGGTTCCAATGTACCTCGCTGCCGATTCGCTACCTCCTGCGCCACGGGGGCATGCTTCGTGAGCGCACATGCATTTCATGGGCGCACATGCATCTCGTGGGTAGAAAAAAATCCGAAAAATTCCCCCCAAAAAAGAGTCCGAAAACAATATGGTGATGCATGTGCTTCTGAGCATGCGCAGAAGAAAAAAAACACAATTTTTTTTAATCCCCCCAAAAAACACAAAAAAAAGATGGCAGCATCCACGGACCAGAACCGGCTCCATGACATCACCAGCGGCCTACTACCTACTCGGTAGAACCGGTGCGAATCGGTAGGAACCCACCTCTGCTTGCAAGTATGTTCTGAGTTTCCTCCCTTCCAAACAACATATTGGAGCCTTCATAGAATCATTGAACATCCAGAGGTGTATTTTACCCCTGGATGATACAAAAGAGTATAACAAATGCATGGTTGTATGGCATTTGTTGGACATGTTTCAGATATCTGCTATCAAGGAAACATTTATATTCCAGTATTTATTTCATTTTCTAGTATTCAAATTGTAATGTACTTTTGCTGTGATTTGTATTCATAATTTTAGTAATATCAATATTTTGAAATGTGCTGTCTAGCATAATGTTTAGAAGCAGCTACTGGACAGTGCTGAAGACATTGTTGTGACAAAGAACATTTACAGGCTGAGTTTTTTTTAAATGCTACAGTAGCACCTGAGGTTTGCATTCAAAGGAGAAACCTTGAAAATTTGGTCTGTTTCCTCCTTCACTTTCCAGAATTTGACGAGTTCAGCATGATTGTTGAGATATGATGCATTGGTTTTTGTCCACATGGAGTTAAAAAAAGATCAGAACGCCTGGATCTTAAAGCACTTGATATGCGGTAACATCTTTTGATTTGGAAGAGTAAATGAGGAAGAAATATAAACAGGCTGTTTGGGAAGCAAGACAGTAACAGCACTGTCTGCTCTTCAAAAGCGAAAATGTGCTTCTTCAGTGGCAGATAGTCACCCTGATAGTGAGACATAAACTTTTGATTCCTTTGCCTTTAGAGGACATCATGTTCTCATTTCAAAGGGAAGCAAATTGTCATCCACACCAGCTCTTCTTTTGTTTGGGGTGGATTACACAAGGCTATTTTGTCTCAGTCTATCCTGGTCTCTACTTTTATTAGTTTAATCACTTCTAATTTTAGAAACGCAAAACCACCTGGGAACTGACTGTTGGATACAAAAATAGAGGAGTATTTAAAGCCTGGGCCTTGCAAGCAGAATTATTTGGCAAGCCCCTTTATCAGCAGATGAGAAAGGACAGTATGTTGGATTGTAAAGTAGTTAGATGCCAATAAAAAGACCCTATCTTTCACTGTCAGTTACTTCTAATACAGGACCAGACTTTTTTCCCACATGGTTAAATCAAGCTTTGCACGTTATATAAATAAAAGGTCTGATTTAATAAAAGGCAAGTCTTTAACAGAATTAACAGAATAGCAGAGTTGGAAAGATCTTCTAGTCCTGCTCAAACAGAATGACTCTATAGCATTTCAGATAAATGGCTGTCCAATTTCTTTGGCAAAATCCCCAGCGATGGAGCATCCACAACTTCCGGAGGCAAGCTGTTCCATTGATTAATTGTTCTCACTGTCAGGAAATTTCTCCATACTTCTAGGTTGAGTCTCTCCTTGATAAGTTTCCATTTGTTATTTCTTGTCCTATTCTCAAGTGCTTTGGAGAATGGGTCAAGCCCCTCTTCTATGTCAGCAACCCCCAACCTTTTGGGCACCAGGGATCGCTTCCATGGAGAGAGATTTTTTTCCATGGACCGGAGGAGGTGTGGTTTCACATAGTGCCTGCAACCCACAGATGGGGCTTTGTTTGTGGGACCCGGTTTCTGGCATACCATGGCCTGGTGCCAAACCATGGACTGGGCATTGAGGACCCTTGTTCTATGTGACAACCCCTCAAATTTATCTCGTTTAACTTTTTTTTTTAAAGATTTTTGTATCCCACCTTTACTAATTTTATAAATAACTCAAGGCATCAAATACACACACTATTCCTATTTTCCCCAAAACAACCACCCTGTGAAGTAGGTTGTGCTGAGACAGAGTTACTGGGTTTTATGCCTAAGGGTAAGGAATTAGAAATCAGTTTCTTCAGTCTCCTGGTTTCTAGCCGGATGCCTTAACCACCGGCGGCAATGGAGAAAGGCAGGAAAAGGATTGTCTATTGCCACCAGTAAAGTTCTGACTTGATGGTTGACAGCCACACATGTGGAATAAGAAATCATTGAATGAGGTTGACGGCAGAAGGGAAACTTAATGCTTAATCCATGGGATATGTCTTGGGAGCAAAACCACCTGGAAGCACCATTGAACAAATGCTGGTGTTGAATCAATCAATTAATTGTATTTTTGCCATGTTTGTTTAACTTTTAAAGTATAAGCTCTGTTTAGCTGCACAGTTGACTAATTCAGAAGAAAACATTGGTTTAACTTTGCATCTATTGCTGTGCCCCATTCTCTTATTGAATTAAATGTTGTAGATATATTTCCTCTCCTTCTTGCATTTACCATTCCCATAGGAAATTATCTGCTTTTTTGCTTAACGTTCTTTGAATGTTTTTTTTGTGTGTGTACATTTTCTCCTAGCAATGACATTTTAACTAAATTCAATGCTCGGAATAATGTGGATCTTTTATATCCAAGTTCCTACATAAATTCAGCAGCTCTTACTTTGGCATATCACAATAATAATATTGGTGAACCTAATCTGGCCTCCTCGCATTTCCTTAAATTCTGCTGAATACAGCATTGGCTGGAGCCTGAGAAATAGAAAATATGATGTGTCTCTGTATCAGCTTTAGTCATATCATCCCTGCAAATAAAGACTGTGGCTCTGTTTTATTAATACTCCTTGGATACGTCTCCCAATTCCCCTCCCAGGTTTTCCAGGCTATTCAGATTCATATTAAATTTTATGAATTGCCACGTGCCTGTAAACCAGGTGGAGTATAGTTATTTCATTGTGAGCAACATAATTTGGCTTTGATTGCTTGAACCTGGCAGTAAGAAGAGAGATGAGGCTTAAGGGTCACTGTTATGGTCTCCCTTTTTCCAAGGCTCCTGGGAAAGTGATCTGATCTGCCCAGGAGGCATTGTGGATTTGGCTGCCAAGAGACGCACCTGGAAATTATTTAGAGTGCAAGTCTTTATAGTCCATCCAACACTTCATGAATCTGTAAGGTAAGGACAATCCTGCTTTCAAATTGTGGGTGCTAGAGAAGACTTAAGAGTCCCTTGGACTGCAAAGAGATCAAATTGGTCAATCCTAAAGGAAAGCAACCCTTACTATTCTTTGAAGGGACAGATACTGAAATAATTTGGCCATCTAATGGGAAGAGAGGACTGATTGGAGAAGATCCTGATGTTGGAAAGGATTGAAAGCAAAGGGAGAAGGGGACTGCAGAGCGTGAGATAGCACTTAGCAATAGCACGTAGACTTATATACTGCTTTACAGTGCTTTACAGTCCTCTCTAAGCAGTTTACAGAGTCAGCATATTGCCCCCAACAATCTGGGTCCTCATTTTACC
>JANHFT010001945.1:816513-829592 GCA_032467955.1 Pseudoxenodon macrops | reverse complement strand
GGGTGAACTGTATGTGATTTTTTTTAAAAACAAAGAAATAATACAGTTAAGAATAAATAGATGCTGAAAGAATGCGAATGGAATGCAAAAATGAGTGATCCAGATGAAAGAGGAATATTGAGGTGCCTCAGTTTTAAGGGCAGATGAATTAGGACTTAATTGCAGAGAGATCATGCCATTTGCATTAATTAAAAAAGGAAGTAGTATAGGGAATGGTGTTACTGCTGTTTCCTTTTAATTTCTTACTCCATTTGTACAGCTGCACAGTTACTTTCTCAGAAAGAGTATGGGATACATATGTATATGTATGTGTACGTTTCATGAGCAAATATAAAATATAAGGTTCCTCCTGCTGCTCCCTTAATCCCTTGAGATGTAGGTCAGTCGTCTTCCTCAGAGCTATGCCATGTTTTTTGAAAAGAGGAGGATCTTCTGTGTGTGTGTGTGTGTGTTGTGTGTGAAGGAGAGAGAGAGAGAGAGAGAGAGAGAGGCAGGCAGGCAGGCAGACAGACAGAGACAGAATCACTATTTCCAGAATTAATATCTTGCTCTAAGTGATAGCAATATCTTACTGCGCATGTAGCTCACCATATATCACACTAGAGTATGAACCAATCAAGATCAAGGGATGTCTCCTCTTGAATGCTGTTTCATGTGCAGTAAAATGTGAAGAGGTCCTACTTGAGGGCTCCTCACTCATTATAAACCAAATATGCCTAGTTCTTGAAACGTCCTAGGGAAAAGCACTCCAGAGCTGCAAGCTATTTCTCCTGAGAAAGCTTTGTACTTGTTTGTTTTGCTTGTTTGGGGCAGGATGTAACTCAACATTGGCACTAGTTAAATGAGATAGTTTTGAGAGAGAAGGGATAAAAAGGAGAAGGAAAGACAAAGAAAGACAAAGACAGACAAAGACAGAGACAACTGCAGCAGATATCAGACATGTTTACTTTTGTCAAAATATTGAAATGATGTTGCCCTGTTGCAATGCAAGCTGCACCTGTTTCATATCTATGTGCAACATCAAAACACATGTACAAAAGAGGCAGTGCTTATAGAGCACAAGCTCCTGTAGCACCTCCAGCTACAACAACAATAGCAACAACAAGTTTCATATACCTGATCACCTGAACCGCAGGAAAAAGATCTGGGTTACCAGATTTTATCTATATATAATTACAGACAGACTTTGTGTTCATTCCCATCTTTGGTTTTATAACACTTTAATGCCAAAATTTATTGAAAAGTATTAGATTAGTATTTCACTAAAAACTAGGGCATCTTTGATCAGTTAAAACGATAAAACCCTTCAACATCCGCCTCCATTTGTAAAATGATATTTATCTTAGAAGAATTAGTTTGCAAGATTTGGTCATTTTAAACTTGATACCTCTGGATTTATGAATGAAACACATGAAACTCAGTCAAAGGTTTCTGTTAGGAATGATTTTACTAAAAACAGGTAAAGAAATTAAGATTACTGACATGGGCAAAAGTCAACATTAAGCATTTTAAATTTCAGTTATGAGAATTTTAAAAGGTCAAGATGCTTCTATCTTTTGCTCTTCAATCTCACCCCATCACATTCAGTAGAATTTGCATGCATCAGATTGTATGACATCTCTATAATTCTATGGCACCTCCCTGGGGGAAATGATTCTCATTGAATTCAATGGAGGCCATGTTTTGTGGTGACAGGTTCATGCTCAGTGTAAAGCTGCAATTCTATGCATATTTCCTTCCAAGTAAACATGGTTAAAATAAATAAAAACACACAGAGAGACATGAAAATGCTATGGAGATAGTTCTATAGAGATAGTAACAAGAACAATAAGAGAAAGTTGGGAACAACCAAATTTTTTATTTTTAGAAAAAGAATCAGAATGCCACTTTGGACTTTTAAAGGCAAGAATCATTCTTCTCCTCCTCCTCTCTTCAGCATTCATTCAACTCTGACATGATGTTCCCAGATAAAAGGCTTCTGTTGTATCAACTGCCACAGGACTGAAAAAAGGAAACAAGGGTAATTAATTAATCCTGGATTAAATACCTTATCTTATCTTTTTTATTATCACCACGATAGAAAAATATGTTGAGACTCTAGAAGGAGTGCAGAGAAGAGCAACAAAGATGATTTGGGGATTAGAGGATAAAACATAGGAAGAACAGTTGCAGGAATTGTGTATGTCTAGTTTAATGAAAAGAAGAACTAGGGGTGACATGTCAGCAGAGTTCCAATATCTAAGGGGCCACCACAAGGAAGAGGAGGTGTCAACCTACTCCCCAAAGCACCTGAAGACAGGACAAGAAGCAATGGATGGAAACTAAGCAAGGTGAAGACTAATGTAGTGGAAGAAATTTAATTAGAGCAATTAATCAGTGGAACGACTTGCCTCCAGAAGTTGTGGGTGCTCCAAAACTGGAGATTTTTAAAAAAGAGATTGGATAACCATTTGTCTGAAATAGTATAGGGTTTAAGCAGGGGGTTGAACTATAAGACCTCCAAGATCCAATACAATCTTGTTATTCTGTAACTGTGTTATCTCTAGACACTAGAACAACCATTGAAGGCCCAGGGTCACATTTCATACATGACATCTCTTTGATTAAAGAGCCCGGATGCAGACTACAGAATTCCCATAGTGAAAGGGAAGATGTTGGAAGAAACTGAACAATCTGCCTTTTTCTTGCACGATGAGTCCTCTGCTCCAATTCAGTTCCAACTTCTAGCAGATCTTGGATAGTTGATTCCATAAATTTGTTTAAGCTAGAAAAACTTTATTTTTCAATATTCATTCTGAACATGGTTTAGATTATGATAGCAAATATTTTGGGTTTACTTTCCAGTAAATCTTATATATTAGTGGTACACAAAGATACCTGTTAGGAATATATTATACCTATAGGGAACCATATCAGAGGCTTATGGAACCAATTGATTATGACTATCAAATAACAGTTAATTTCAGAAATGTTAGAGTAGAACCCTGATAATACTCCCTGCATCCAATGAAATGGACTGGGAGCCGTAGCATTTTAAGTAATAATAAATTGGATAGATTTGAAGAGCCAGTTTGGCATAGTGGTTAAGGCATCAGGCTAGATCTGGGAGATGGTGAGGAGGCAAGGGCAAACCACTTCTGAAAATCTTTGCCATGAAAAGGATTAGTCCAAGCAGTCGCCAGAACCTGACAGAACAACAGCCAAAGTTCTGAAGTTGTCCAAAAGCCTGCCTAAACAGACCATGACTATGGTGAAATGAATTTTCCCTCTTTGTCCTAGTCATCCAAGATTTGGATTCTTTATAGATGCTATTGTCCAGGTTGCCATGAGGGAATTGGGTTGCGTATCCATTGTCTTATCTAGATTAGTCTAATTAAGGGCTTTTCCTCTCATCCCTTTCACCTAACCATGTTAGAAGCTGACACAGCAACTTTGTTTTTTCTGCCAGCACAGATGAGTAAGGCAAACACCCCTCTTAACCTCTATCCAAAGTCAGATTGTCCTCCATCACCAAGGAGGAAAATCAAGGGACTGACAATGATTAGGAACTGAGGCAGAATCAAGATTGGGAAATCATGTTCTACTGCTTCAAGAGTGGGTGAGGAACATTTTAACTCAGTTGCAGGGAAAGATTGTAGGAGTCTACAAACAATGAACAGGGATATTGTTAAGGATAAGTTAACACATACAATACATTTTTTCTCAGGAATTGGATAAAGCTGGATATAAAGAACAGACATGGCACATTACCTTTTTTCTTATTTTCAAATGCATTATAAATGCCCCATACAAGGCACTCTTGAAAATGAGAAGAATATACACCAGTTTTCCAAGATTGGCTTGTCTGAGATATGATTCTAAATGTGAAGGAAAAATAGGGGAAAATAACAATATAAGAATTGTATAATTTGTATAATTGTATAATACATATAATTTGTGAAGGTAGACAGTGTATCCTCCTCTTGTTGAACTGTTTTTCTCTTCCTCTCTTCTCCAGCACATTTCTTGAACACATGATTTCGAGAGGCAAACTATAAAGCATGTAGAAATATTTTGAGCTATGACATCCCATCTCTGCAATATATTTAAATGCTTAGTCATGGAATATTACCGTTTTTTTTTTAAAGAGAGAGAGAAACTCTTTGAGAAAGATAGTCTGGGAGCAGAAGCTGCAGGGAAGGACAAAATCTTTCCTTCTCCCAGTTTTTTTTTGAGGGGTGTGTGTGCGAATTGTTTTGTTTTGCTTTTACTGAATTGACAGCCTGTCATCTCGCTCATGTCCCCATCTTTCCAAACTTCAACCCTATATTTTTCTTGTGTAAACCCACACCTGGAGCCAGGAAGAGGAAAAATGATTGCATATCTGGTCTAATGGACACTCTCTTTGCTTCCATTTTAAAATGTCAGAGAATTTGCTTGGTTTTTTTTTTTTAACAAACTGTTTAAAAGAAACAAATCATTGCTGATGCTTCTCCTATCGTCATCCCAAATAGTAGTAATTTATATTCCGCCTGCCCTAGACTCCAACTAAGTCAAAATAGCTTTTAAAAAACGTAGGCATGTTGCTGTGTTTTAAGGTAGGATTTTGTTTTTTCTCCCTTTTGCAAAATGTATGTCAGGAACGTAACATGTTGAATTTTGCCACACTTAATTCAAAGCTTGTTTATAGTTAGGGGTCCTGGAGAAAATTAAAGTTTCAGTGTAATATACATTTGGAATTAACAGACTGAACTTGACTTACCATTTGTGGGGCTCTGGCTATCACATTCTAAAACAGAAAGAGAAAATTTTTCATTAGCTATATTTCATCATTGTCATCATTTCTACTACAACTAATACATTCTACACAAAGAAGGAAAAAAAGGGAGTAAACTCATGCTGAAGATTAATAGAAATATATAATTTCTAAAGTGTGTGTGTGTTCTATAAATTCTATCAATTTAATATTAGATAGATACATTCTAAGATTTAAAGGCAATGTTTCTAAAACAAGGCTCAAAAAACCCCTTCTTAAAGACACTTTTCTGATTGGCATTAGAGGCTACATGTAAATATTTTTAAGAGATAATGAAAATGGAAAAATAGTAAGAGGATTTTGTTAAGTTCTGCCATTTTGCCTGGGTCATGGCTGTATCAGAAACTCTTGGGCACAGATCAGAAAATTGTCAAATTTTGCAAATGGACAAATACAACAGAGAGAGAGAGAGAGAGAGAGAGAGAGAGAGAGAGAGAGAGAGAGAGAGAGAGAGAGAGAGAAGGCATGATCTTGAAGGTGGGAAACATGAAAAAATGTAAATATTGTATAAACCCTTTGATGTAGCTTTCAAAAATGACAAACTACCTGTAGCCATCAGGGAGCTGTGGCATTCATCATCTCAATAAACAAACAAATAAATGGAGTTTATCCTTTGAGGTCCCTTTCAGCTCCGAGCAGCCTGGCTGCAATGTTAGAGTACTGCTTCAAAATCCACCACTTGTATATGGCAATACAGGCAGTTTTAAGGCATCAGAAAGAAGCTCTACATGACAGGTGTTAAACTTGATCACATGACGTGACATCACGTGACGTATCACAATGTTTTTTGCCTTTGCAGAACTGGGGTAGGTGTGGCCTGCATGTGATGCATCCAGTCCCTGGGCCACCAATTTGACACCTCTGCACATATTCATTTGCTGAAATGCATTATATAAAATAGGCAGTAACCCATCTGCATAGCTATCTTAAGAACACTGATTAAGCCATTGTTTGATTGGGGGCTGGTATCATCTAATGTTTATATTTCCCATCATTCATTCTTAAATCTTGGCAGCATGTATAATATGGCATATATTAAAGTTTCTGTCTCTTCATCTCAGTAGTGAACCTTCAAGGGTTACGAAGGGATGGGCTAAAATTGTAACTAAACCCAGAAGGGTTGGAACCTGCACAACAAATACAAAAGATAAAATTCATTCACAGTCATAATTACTACTTGCCCCTTGAAAAACAAAGTCTGGCCTAAAAGAATGCATGGCTACTTTAGATGGGGGAAAAAACCCAACCAATTCGAGTAAATGATAACAAATCCATCCTATGTATTGTGGATTTACCACTTAGCTATCACTTCTGCGCTCTGGTTTCATTTGCTTCCTCTTATCCATCTACCACAAGACTGTGGCTCCAGTGAGAGGAAAAAAAAAACACATTTAAGAAAGTTTAACTTGTGAGCACAGTGCAACAGAGTCAATAAACTGCGAACCTTCAACTTTTCTGCATGGAGCAAGTTGAACTCTTACGTTAAGCTACCACTCAGAAGAATGTCTGGTTGGTTTTGACTTAACTTCACCATTTATTTGTTCTCTGTCAACACATTTAGATCGCTTTTGTTTGCTTCCACTTTTATTTGCTTAATTCCTCCGGTTAGCAGGTGCTCAGTAATTCTCCTTTCTTTAGGTTCTGAAAGCTACTCAAAATATGAAAAACTATGCCACAAAGTACCATTTCATGAGATACAGTAATAGCATTGAAACAGCTTTAAAAAGAAAAGCGGAATGGAAAACATTAAGAAGAATGTATTCTGAACAGCAGATAATTCAAACCTAAAAAACACCACAGAATAAGATAACTGTATATGCACATAGTATAATGTAATAGCATGGTGGATGGTATAGATGAAGACTACCGTATTTTCCCATTTGCTCCTGAGGAGGAAAGTTGCTTTTCAGTTAACAATATTGAAAATATAAATTAGATCCAGTGAATGCGGGTAGGGAGGAGAGGGAGGAGGTTTGGATTTAGGTTTTTGATCCATCTCTCAACCTCTCCATACCTGAAGTACCTTTGATAAAAAAGTGAATAGGTTTTGGAATTCTGGCATTCAAGTTCCTTAATATTAAAATACTGTATTATGCAGGACCTAATCTACCTATCCTTTGTGTAATTCCCAAAGCAGAAAGTAAATCAGCGGCTTGCAGCTTTTGCTAAAACATTACCAAACTAAGCATATGGAACGTAAGAATTGCTGAAGTGACAGTTGTATGAAGAAAAAATGTGGTTAACCTATGAACACATAGATTTATTTTTGTACATGCTATAGGAGTTTTAACCATGTAAGGGAAAGGGGGACAGCACATGACACTGCGACGTTCAAATTTGTGGATTCGAGTTTGTGGGTTTTGCTATTTGGGGATAAAAAATAGATCTTGCTGTAAACTAGGATATTATGCAGGTTTTGAAGGAGACTTCCCTGCATCCTTATTCTGCAGGAGAAAGCTTTTAAAGCAATCTTTGCCTTGATGTGCTCATTTTGGACTTAAAAATTCAGGGCATGGACTGGGATGCTGGGCAATGCCCAACAACAGGAGGTGAAGAGACATTTCTGTCAGAGTGCACAGTAACCAACTGGAGTGGAAGTGTTTGTTTACAATGGTGTGAAGTGCAGTAGAATAATTGGAAGGTCTGCTAGTGCCATCACAGCTCAGAATTCATTGTATTTGATGAATACAATAAAAGATCAAATACATTATCTCTGTCTCTCCCCTCTCTCCCCATACACACAAACTCACTCAAAGTTAAGTGCAAGGATCCCACACCTATACAGATAATTTTCACATAAATTTTACTATCTACAAAAAAGAACTGCTTTTCAAATTGAAAAGCTTGCTCACGTCTTTTAGTGCTGCTTTAGCTCCATCCTCTTATGGGTTCCCTACAAGTCTGTAATATTCAGGAACCCTATGCTGTCAGTCTTGCAGATTAGAAATTGAGGGAGAAAGGAGAGAAAAAGAAGCTTTTTGTAGATACCCAATAGACAAATGGAAGAGAAGAGTTTGAACGCAGGAGATTCTGATTCATTATTGAATTTGGTAGCCATTCCAGAGGCTTTCTAGTCAAGTCTGTCATATCTCCCCTGCCATACCCACCTCCTTTGCCTATGACACCAAACTGTGAGGGCAGTTTCACTCTGGCTATTCTATCCCCTAACTCTAAAAGTTCTAGTTTCTTCTCAGGCCTTTGAGATTTATTCATTTCGGCAAGTCTACTGCTCAATTCTGCAAAAGGATGAGAAGGTCTGCACAGCCCATATGTTCCTCTGTGGGAATGACAAAAATTCTTTTCCATAATTGGTTTGGTTTTCCTTTTAATTGCCTTTGTGATATATTTGCTTGAAAACTCAGCCTACTTTGCCAATCACCCCACCTCTGATGTCATGAAGCAGTTTGATAAAAACACATTCTGGCCAAAGGGGTGTGAGAAAAGAGCTGAGATGACCTTGGCTGCAAACTTTGTAAGATTCCACACCATTCAGCTCCAATTATCATTGTGTTTACTTCAAGCTACAAGTGGATTTTTAGACAGCGGAGGCACTCAGGTAATACAATCAAGGAACAAGATTATGGGCTTGGCATGTACGTCCATTGAAGAAGAAAAAATGATGAAACTAAATATTCTTAGCAAGGCTCCCAGGTTTGCAGAAATGGAATGCTTGGGAACAATCTCAATTTGGATTCCTGCCTCAAATACCTGAAATGTTCTGTCCTTTACTTCTCAAAAGGTTTTCTTCATATTGAATTTGTTGAACTTAGTAAACCAGAGAGCCAATTGATGTGGTACTGAAGGTGTTGATCTAAAACCTGGAAGACAATCAATTCTAGGCTTTCCTTAGGCGTGAAAGTAGCTGGGTGACTTTGGGCTACTCACTCTCTCTCTCAGTCCAACCCACCTCACAGTGTTGTTGTGGAGAAAATAGGAAGCAGGAGCATTAGGTATGCTTGGCACCTTCAATTATATATATTAAAAAGGCACGATAAAATAACAACAACAACAGGAAGCTATCCAGGAAAACAACAACAACAACAAGAAGAAAAAGGCTGGTTGGTTGATATTGCAATTCCAGGTGATACACGAATTGTGCAGAAACAGCTAGGAAAAAAATATCAAAATATTGTGATTTGCAAATTGATGTTGAGCGATTATAGAGGAAGAAATCAATGGTTGTACCAATAGTAGTAGAAGCCCTTGGAGCAATATCCAAATGGTTCCCTTGATACATGGAAAATTTGAACTTATTAGATCTGAATATCCTAACTTTGCAAGAAACAAAAACAAAAAACACTCTACTTGGTACTGCCTATATACTCAGATGCTACCATAACAGCTCTTAAGTCCTTGGTTAGGACTTGAACTGTTAAGTTTTTACCAGTCCCAGACTGTGAATCGAATTGAAGATTAAATCTTAACAATAAACAGCCTTTTCCCTTATTGGCTGAGTAACAATACTGTGATCTAAGACTATTTTATCTATCTATAATATGTTCCTTGTCTTCCTTAAAGGGAAAGTACTCCATGAAGCTGCCCTTTCTCTCTCATGAGAACTACTGAGCACCGGATGCAGAACTACAATAGCAGATTCCAAATCAGAGGGAAGAGCTGCTAATATACCTGTTATGGTTGTATTGAACGCTACCTATTGATTACTGCAGAATCTGGCAAACTAAACCCTAGGGCTTTGTAGCCTTCCAACTTGGCAGCCCACCTGTATATGTGCGTAAGAGTTCAACTCGCTCAGGCTGTGGTGACATCAGCAATTCATCCGTTCAAGAAGGGAAAGGGATGTGTCCCTCCTTAATTTATGGACACCAGCATATTCTCAGTGACCAGAGGTTATCAGAGGGCTATTTTAGCATACTGAGACTAAAGTAAAGCTTTGATTATACAGGAATATTTCTCACATGTTCCAAGTATTACTATATAACCAAATAAATAAAGCAGGCCAAAATAACCAATTGGCAATTCATTTTCTCATCACCATTCCCAAAATAACTCTGTAAAATACCAGCAAATTATTGCCAGTGACATGCCAAGCAAAATTATATCTGTAGTCATCTCATCTGGAAAAGCAAATTAAATCTGCACATCCTTTCCTTTCCAATGTGGCAGCTATTTATAGCCACCCAAATGCAAGGCAAATGGGCCTCTAGGTTAATGGGATCGCTTTATTACAAAGCGTTAAAATTCTGCACGTGATCGTTGTCAGAATCAGCCAACTGTCCCAGAATGGATTCCTGTCAGTCTAGGATTTGATCTCTTTTCCATCCCTTTCTGATCTGTCTGTTTTTGTAAACTGAAGATCTACATGTCTCTTTTCTATGTGGAAAGATTTTGAAAACTATACTCCAAAACCGAGTGATGAAGAGTAGAAAAAGGAAAGCTATACAATCTACTGTTGGATTACTTATGTGCGCAATAATGAAAACCCCAAAATACTGACATTTCCAAAGAAAAAAAGATTGCTCTACATTCCTAAATTTACAGTGTGTTACACAGCCACTAGATGTCTCTGTCAGCTGCCAGGAGTCCTCTGGGTGTGTGTGTGTTGGGGGAGGGGGGGACGGAAAGGTGAATCAATTGAATTTTTTGGGAAGAAGAGTGGAAGCCCATTGACTTGTTTAAAAAAATGCATTTGGCCTATAAATTATTTGAAATGTTGGATTAACTTCAGGGCAATTTGCTTCATGTTAAAATTTATTCTTATACTACAAAAGTTTGCAGAGATTTACCCAGTGTCACAATCCATGATATTATGATTTGTCTTTCTTAAAGTGTTTAAATGTTTCTTACAGCCACTGGTTTGTGATTCTTGTTTTTGTTTTAAAGATGGTGACATTTGTCTGAATCTGGGTTCGGTAAAAATCTTCCAACAATTCAGACTGTTCACGAGGACCTGGTTATTCTCTCTAACGTTTGACTTGAGCTTGTGCTATAAATAAAAGTTCGCTTTGTTCTGTTTTATAAATTATTTTATTATGTTTGATCCTGTTAGCACCGCAAAAGTTAACAGTCACAACTAGACATAGCCATGTAAATAATTGACATCACTTTCTTGTTTCCAATGCATGATGTGCCATGCTAAAATCACTGCAAATGGGATCAATCAATCACACTTTCTCAGAAAGCTTGTTTGAAAACTGGACAATCCCAACTTTCAGGCTGAACAACAGTGAATGCCTTACCAGACTTGAAAGTCTGTTTGACTGTAACTACCAAAGAGAAGAGGGGATTGAATTATTCTCAAAAACACCAGAGAACAGGACAAGAAGTAATGGCTGAAAAGCTTGTTAAAGCTTTAAATTCAACCTAGAAGTAAAAATACTTTTTTTTTCAATTCAAAAATTATATTAGTTCATCCAAATGCAATATAAAGTATAAAAGTGCAAAAGAAAATAATGGAAAAATAAGGCAGGAAAAGGAGGGAAAGTGTATGGCAAAGGGAAAAAAAAGAAGAAAAATATTGACTACTGACTGACTCCTTTTGGTGCAGTAGAATAAGAGAATGCCATCAAACTTCAACTTTTCACTTTTGTATAATAATATAAACTAGCCATTTCTATAACAACAAACCTACCAAAATCAAGAAGTAAGAAGACATTTTCTGACAATGAGTACAATTAATTAATGGAATAGCTTGCTTCCCAGAATTGTAGATGCTTCATCAGTGGAGGTTTTAAAACCTCCACTGGCCACGATTGTATAAATTCTCCTGCCTTGAGCAATGGGCTGAACTAGAACAGTGATGGTTAACCTTTTTGGCACTAAGTGCCGAAACTGGAGCACGTGCATGTGCGTGCATGGGTGCATGCATTCGCCGGAGCACTGGAACCAAGAAGAGCAGCTGGTGACGGTGCACGTGCCCATAGGGAGGCCCTCTGCATGTCACCTCTGGCATGCATGCCACAGGTTTGCCATCACGGGACTAGATGATATCCAGGATCTCTTCCAGCCTTATGATTCCATGTTCTACATTCTAAACCCCATCATCCAATAAACACACTTGATTATGAATTTATGGGAAATGTAATTTAACATATAGTGCAGATCAGGGGTGAGATTCAAAAATTTTCTCTACCGGTTCTGTGGGCATGGCTTGGTGGGCGGTGGCAGAGGAAGGATACTGCAAAATCCCCATTCCCTCCCCACTCCTGGGGGAAGGATATTGCAAAATCTCCATTCCCACCCCATTCTGGGGCCAGTCATAGGTGGTATTTGCTGGTACTCCAAACTATTCAAAATTTCCGCTACCAGTTCTGCGAACTACTCAAAATTTCTGCTACCAGTTCTCCAGAATCTGTCAGAACCTGCTGGATTTCACCCCTGATATAAAGCTATTTTAACCTTCCTCCATTCTACAATATGGGTATACATAACAAGATCTCTTAACAAGGTGTAGATAAACCTTTTATAACTTTGAATCTCCAGATGTTGAAAACTACAGTACTTATCATCCCTGACCAGTAGAGAAGCTGACTAAAGATGGTGAAAGCAAGAATTCAACAACATACGCAGATCCAAAGTTAGGATAGATTTGAGAAAGCAAACCTCTCGCCACTTTGTCTCCTGCCAATAATTTACAACCCTGCTTTCTCAGTCAACTCAGACCTACACTTCTTCTTTTCTCAGAACTCCATTCTTCAACATTTCCCTTCAGATCAGGAGTGAAATGCTGCCAGTTCTGCCTCCCATTTGGAGAACCTGTAGTGAAAATGCTTTTAAAAAAGTTTAAAAAAAGGTTCCCACGATTGGTGGCACGTCTGATTATCACAACTGATGAACCTTTTGTTAAACTTTTTAAAAAGCATTTTTTACTACCTATTCACCCAACTGGAAGTAAAAAAAATGCTTAAAAAAGTAAAAAAAAGGGCTGACTCTCAGCTGTCTTTGACAATCAGCTGAGAGAGGGAAAAAGTGGAACCTTTCTTTTTTATTTTTTTAAAGCATTTTTAAAAAACTAACTACGGTATTCACCCTGTGAGGTTCATGCTTATTGCAGGGGCTGCTTCTGCATAGTGTGTGAGTGAGCTGTGTGTGAGTTGTGTGTGAGTGAGTTGTGTGTGAGTTGTGTGGCTTTTGTGTTATTTTTGGGCAAAGTGTGATAGTTGGGTTTTGAACTCTTTGTGGCTCTGTGAGGTTCATGCTTATTACAGGGGCCATTTTGTGTGCAATCCAGCTGCTTCTGCATTGTGTGTGTCAGTTGTGTAGCTTTTGTGTTATTTTTGTGCAAAGTGTAAAAGTTGGTTTTTGAGCTCTTTGTGGCTCTGTGAGG